>JBAIZL010000034.1:132500-225000 GCA_036971475.1 Prosapia bicincta | reverse complement strand
CCGAAACTTCATTGCCTCTCTACTCCTTTGTGTCCATCACTTTTTTGGTCTTCCTCTATTTTTCCTTTCATAGAAATCCCAGTCTAAAGGCCTTTTAACCTTCTGTTGTCAATTTATTCTCTTGACGTGCCGGTACCATAATTGACTTCTTTATTTCTATTTCGTTGAAAATTGTTATTCTACATCAATTGTATCACGTTCTGTTGTCATTTCTTCATCGATATAATTTGTGTTTCTTATAGCTTCGTTGCCGGAAATCGATTTCAGGTAACGTTAGTCGACGTCGTAAGTATCTACGTCAGAAAGAATACTAGTTATGTGTAATAGTATTAGATAGGTTATGGTACTTTATATATATTAATTGTAATTATTTAATAAAAAGTAACTTAGTAAAAGATACAACGAAAAGTCAGTGGCGGCGGCCTATAGAAGTGAAAACTACATTTGAAGAATGTGGTTAATAGAAATCCTTTATTAGATGTTGAAGAATTTTACTGAAATTAATTTTACTTCACGAATTTAACTTGAATCGGTTTTTAAAAAGTGCCAAAAGCCCCTAAGAAGGTTTAATTAAAAAAAAAAAAATGGAATAAAAAGATATAATTCATTACCTTTAAATTGTTCTCCTTATAATAAAATTATTGAAACATATAAATTAGTGTATTTCGTAACTGATTGATAATTAACATTTTAACTTGATAATGTACAATAAATAAAGTAACATAACCTAAAAGTAACAGCTGTAAGGTAGCCTACAGCACAAGATCAGCTGTTGTAAAAGCATATGTTATTAGTACTCTAAGCTAAAATAGTTGTATACATATAAGGTGTAATAAAACGTGACGCCAACTATAAGATATTTTCGCGAACAATATTTCTGTTTAGGCGCGCCAAAAAAGAACAAAAAGTGTTTAGCGTATTTGTGATTGAATGACTTATTGAAATTCTTGTTTTTATCTTGCAATTGTTTAAACATTTCCTAACCTATTTTTGCGAAATAAGACATACAGCACTAATGTAGATACTTCTGTACCTTCCACTATATAGCGACGTAAGTGAAGCTCCATTATTTTATGGAGGACAATATTATTAGGTATAATAATTATTTCTAAATTTCAGAGCAGTCATGCTTTAAAAATATTGTACACAAAACCAATAATGTTATGTCTAATATTGTAAGAAAAACTAGACATTTATTCATTATTACATCCAGTATCAGAACTATTTCTACTTATATTAAAGTACAGCCATACTTCCCAATATGTTTAAGTTCCTTCTATTAGATCACATGCTCTCTATACATATTTTGTGCAAATTTTCAATCGTTAATAACATACTTTTCATTCATCCACTCAGGTTCAAATACATTTTTGTAAAGAGTGGTAAATGACAATTGATGTTTATACCGTTTTTAAAATAATAATTAATTAATTGAAGTTAATGAATATCTTTAGTCTTATGTGGGAAAAACCTGTTCTAAAAGGGGCAAGGTATGCATTATAACTATTTCGTCCCATTTGGCTTTAAATAAGTGATAACATATGACTTCATAAAATAGCTGATTTTTAATGCAATAGGTTATGTGGTAAAACAGCTGTTTTTATGAATAAATTTTGTCACTTTATTTATATTAATTGTAATTATTTAATAAAAGTAATTAAAATAAAGTTTTCTTTGTTGGCCTAGGTAGGAGTTGACTTAGTATAGTAGTTTTCCCGTAAACGATAAAGTCTTAACGCGTAGGTGTTGCACCAACACAATGATATTTTGAGCAATGCTTGCTTGATAACATAATTCAGCGATTAATTGGGCAAACCTAAACGAGCTCAGTTAATGGTGATGTGTCTGAAGTAAACCTAATGATCATTACAACGTGACGAGAGGAAAGACATTGCGTAACCGATAACGAAACAAAGCGAATCACTTTTGGGCTGTGACAGAATGGGTAAAGGTTGCATTTCTATTAGGACACATTAGCTACCTGGTAGGGTCTACTAGTAGTAAGAAAGCCTCGAGAATGTACAAGCTATGCTAACAGTACAGAAGTAGTATCAAGGCGGCTCGAAGGTAACTGGCGAATAAAACACGTAATATAAAGTCAATTCCTACTTTGGCCAACAAATAATTTTATTTTAGTTACTATTTAATAAATAATTACAAATAATATAAATAAAGTAATATAACGTATGCGTTAAAACAGCTGTTCTGTAATATAAAATCAGCTCTTTATGTAATCATATGTTATTACTTATTTTAAGCCAAATGGGACGAAATAACTATATTGCATACCTCCCCTCGTGATAAGATTTTCTCCCATATAAAAATAAAATAAATTCATTAAATTTAATTAATGAATTAATATTTGAAAATACCTGTATTAACACCAAGTTTCGTCTACTACAAATTTTAAAAAATGTATTTGAAGTTGAGTGGATAAATAAAAAGTATTTTATTATCGATTGAAAATTTGAACAAGATATGTACAAGGAGGTTGGGTACTAATAGAGGGAATTGAATAAAAACAGTCCTGAGCGTCTTCTAAAGGCAAATATACGGCTTCAAGTTTTCTCGATACTTCCAGCTAATCCCCGTCACACTCAGCCACTACACAAATAAGCGTCAACTCGATGTACTTCTGTTCCCGACACGACCACAAAGTGCAATTCATTGCTTCTATAGCCTGATTAGAAATGATGCATTACTTTCAGTAGTTGCCAATTAGTACTCGGAAGCCCCGTTAGGCGGCACTTTCTCCGATCTACTTACACTATTCTCCGCATCACTTTGGGTTTAATAGTTGTGCCTGTCGTTGTTGGTAGATAAAGTTTTTAAATATCATTACATTCAAGTGACTTGAAGTAAGTGATAGTTCTAACCAGTCGTTGTTTCTTTTGGCAATAGTAAAATGGAAACATTAATGTTGAAGAGGAAAATGTCTAAAATAAAAAATACAGATATTTGAAATAAAATAAATTATAGTAAATTATTCTAAGAGGTGAGGAATCTACAAAATGTGAACAGTTAATAAAAACAATTATAAAATAGCAATTGAGTAACACAATCTCCCCACAATCCTTCCCCCCACACAGAGGGGCTACTATAGGGATGCACACCTTCCCGCTACAGAAGGGCTACTATAGGGATGCACGCCTTCCCGCTACAGAAGGGCTACTATAGGGATGCACGCCTTTCCCCTACAGAGGGGCTACTATATGGATGCACGCCTTCCCGCTACAGAGGGGCTACTATAGGGATGCACGCCTTCCCGCTACAGAAGGGCTACTATAGGGATGCACGCCTTTCCCCTACAGAGGGGCTACTATATGGATGCAAGCCTTTCCCCTACAGAGGGGCTACTATATGGATGCAAGCCTTTCCCCTACAGAGGGGCTACTATATGGATGCAAGCCTTTCCCCTACAGAGGGGCTACTATATGGATGCACACCTTCCCGCTACAGAGGGGCTACTATAGGGATGCACGCCTTCCCGCTACAGAAGGGCTACTATAGGGATGCACGCCTTTCCCCTACAGAGGGGCTACTATATGGATGCAAGCCTTTCCCCTACAGAGGGGCTACTATATGGATGCAAGCCTTTCCCCTACAGAGGGGCTACTATATGGATGCAAACCTTCCCGGTACAGAGGGGCTACTATAGGGATGCACGCCTTCCCGCTACAGAAGGGCTACTATAGGGATGCACGCCTTTCCCCTACAGAGGGGCTACTATATGGATGCAAGCCTTTCCCCTACAGAAGGGCTACTATAGGGATGCACGCCTTTCCCCTACAGAGGGGCTACTATATGGATGCAAGCCTTTCCCGCTACAGAGGGGCTACTATATGGATGCAAGCCTTTCCCCTACAGAGGGGCTACTATAGGGATGCACACCTTCCCGCTACAGAGGGGCTACTATAGGGATGCACGCTTTCCCGCTACAGAAGGGCTACTATAGGGATGCACGCCTTTCCCCTACAGAGGGGCTACTATATGGATGCAAGCCTTTCCCCTACAGAGGGGCTACTATATGGATGCAAGCCTTTCCCCTACAGAGGGGCTACTATAGGGATGCATGCCTTCCCGCTACAGAGGGGCTACTATAGGGATGCACGCCTTCCCGCTACAGAGGGGCTACTATAGGGATGCATGCCTTCCCGCTACAGAGGGGCTACTATAGGGATGCATGCCTTCCCGCTACAGAGGGGCTACTATAGTGATGCATGCCTTCGCGCTACAGAGGGGCTACTATAGGGATGCATGCCTTCCCGCTACAGAGGGGCTACTATAGGGATGCACGCCTTTCCCCTACAGAGGGGCTACTATAGGGACGCCTTTCCCCTACAGAGGGGCTACTATAGGGATGCACGCACGAGCACACGGACACACACACACACACACTCAGATACACACTAGAGACACAGACACATACACTCAGGTACACACTAGAGACACAGACACACAGACATACACACACGCGCGCGCGCGCACACACACACACACACACAAGCCTATATATGAAATATCTCCCTAACTGTATATTTTGCAAAACTATTAGAAGAAATTTATGAATTAATTTACATATGTATAAAACAAGAATAATTCTCGCCGTTTGTCCTTTAAACAGAAATAGAAATTTCGTCCCAGCTGATAATTATACCAAAACCTTTATCGCTGGCCAGAACTTTCACTGAAATATTCGCTATTTTTGGCTTCAAGTTATAGAAAATGCTGACTTACTACTTGAAGCGTGGAATTAAAGTAAGAAAACTTTCCCAGGAATTCTGTTTCACAACGTCAGTCTAGGCTATCTCTGCCACAGTATTAATGGACGATTATGTTGCACTTGTGAAGCATAATTACTGTAATTAAGTGAGAACCATTTGAATCGAGTTGTTTATTAATTGTTGTGTTGTAATATTTGTAGTTCTGACACTTTTAACATTTATATAAAAATAGCTGGCGACAAAATAAAATTAGATTATTTTTATTGTCTGGAATTCCAGGGTCGTAACCCCGTAATCAGAGATGAATGACGTTTTGAGAATATAAATCACACTTAAACATTTTCAAGACAAACCGGTTATACTATTCAGGTTAGATTGTTTCTAATGAAACTTAACGCGAAACATTTCTTTACAATGTATGTAATTAATTGTCTTCTATACAAGAGTTATAGACACCTGATGGGGCACTTCAGGTATAAATATAAATGAGATGTGAAGTTATGCTCGTGAAGAGAATCTTTGGGATTTTAATCCTTGCATGGCTGAAACGTTGTAAATAATACATACATTGTAAAGTAAGTTTATCTTGCGTTTCCATCCTAGCCTAGAAATTATTACAAGACGTTAATAAGACTTATGCTACAAATTTGTCATTCTTTTATATATTTTTTCTCACTAAACTTCAAACTATTATATATTTCAACAAATGAAAGACATACACAAAACTCACAAATTAATCATTTATTGACTTTATCAACTAAGGTGAAGTTAGCTGTAGGTTAGAGTTTGTAGTAGCAACACTCACTAATGATGATGACTGTGTCATTGAAACGCGTATGAGTCAATAAATGGTTAATTTGTGAGTTTTGTGTATGTCTTTTATTTGTTTTAACATAACCTCACAAGCTAAGCTCAAAGAATAGTTGTATTATATATGTCTTTTTCAATTCGTTCTATTATTTCACACACACACATACTCTCTCTCTCTCTCTCTCTCTCTCCCTCCATATATATATATATATATATATATATATATATATATATATATATATATATATATATATAATAACATTTTTTTCGCGTATCATTTCATTTTTACCTATTACATTTTTTAACTTGCAGTGGATGACATATTTTTTCAAATATTATTTCAATAATTAAATTCAACTAATTAATTCTAATAATTAACTTCGTGTTTTATTTTGCCACTTAATACTGTGATTCTGTCATATGTGTGTACATACTTATGTTATTGTAATTACTTGATAAAAAGTAAATGGAATAAAATTGTTTTTGTTGACCTAAGTTGGTATTTTACTTTTATAGCCTATTACTTCTTTGAATCAATAATCTATTTCTTAAACATTATTTACAGGAAATATTAAATTGCCGTCCGAATAGGTTGATATGCCATAAATGTAATAAAATGAATGACATTCAAACTTGTAAAGAGCAACCACAAAAATTAGTTTACGATTAAAAGTGTAATGACACAAGGGCACGATTGGAAAATTGGAAAAATTAGAACAAATTTAAAGCTAAAGGAAGATGTAACCTACAAACAAATCAAGAAATTGTTTTTCTGGGATTATAAGAGGATTTGGTATCGATTATTGAAAGGTGGTGAGTGACAAGAGTGGGAGGAATGTAGAAGAAGGTTGGGAAAAATGCAGCTCCGGCTGTAGAATACTAAAAGCGAATAGTGAATTGACTGTTTAAAACGTACATAATTTAATAAAATACTTTTGAATGAATAGCAAGTTGCGTTTGTTAACAATCTAAACATAACCTCCAAACAAACTCTAAGTAAAGATAAAAACAGCTGTTAGCGTTGATATGCTGTTGTTTCTATGCTTTCGGAAATGTTCGGGACAATTCGATTACCGCAATTTTTAAGCATTATCGTTGAAGTTCTCAGTTCATGACGTCACAATTTCACTCCCGTACAAATTTTGTTGTGCTTTTCTATGAGAAATTTTATAACTTAATGATAGAAACACCAGATTAAAACAAAAACTGAAAGTTTACACAAAAACCTGTCAGGATGGAGTTCTTCAAGGTCATTTGAAATAAAACACTAAACCATAATTCTGTTTCGGATTAATATATTTTTAATATATATTTACAATATTTTTTGTTGTATTTGCAAAATTCAAATTTCCTAAGATATATTTTTCTAAAAAAAAATATTTAATTTGAGTGAGCAATATTAGCTAACATTTTCACCATGGAATCTATCTTAATTTTAAATGATGTTTAAATGCGTTAAAATGATAACAGAAACGTGCCTGTGCAGTTGATTAGAAAGTGGTACCGTGTCACGTCACACAGGCGCCACTTGGTCTCGCGCACCGTTCTACGGTCTAACGAGAATTTAGGACTTTCTAGCGTTTTAAAAAGCAAACAATAGTGCGTGTCATTATATTCTATAAGGTTCCAGGTTCACTTTGTTAAATGCAAATTTTTCAGATTATTTTTCATAAAGACTTTTAGAGACCAATAAAAAACAATGCATTGTTCTTGCGACACAATGTACTTCGTGTAAGCCTGACATACCTCGACTGTCACCGGCCCACATTGACACCTTTGGCTCCCCTTCACGTTGCTCGAGGACCTCCGTGACCCACGCAGAGTTCAGTAAACATAGGCCTACTCTCACTTCAACCATACAGGGTCCACAACGTTAAATTCACTTCCATTTATCCCTTTGGCTTTCGTTTCAAGTTCTCAACTTCTTACTAAACTCTCACTAATAAAATTAACATCTCCCATCTAAGGTCAACAAATACAGCGTGCACCAAAATTTTACCTCCCCGTCTCTATCACACCATATTTCTCCCCTGTTTCCACCACATTACATATATACCCCGGTCTCCATCACACTTCATTTACACCCTGGGCCCTCTACCATACCACATTTATAACCCGGTCTCTATCACACCACATATACATCCTGATCTCCCCCACACCATAGTTATACCTCGGTCTCCATCCCACACATTTACACCCTGATGTCCACCACACGGCATTTATACTATGGTTTCCATCACACTACATTTACACCATCACACCACATTTATAGCTCGGTCTCCATCGCACTATATTTACACCCTGATCTCCATCACACCAAATTTATACCTCGGTTTCTATCAAACCACATTTACACCCCAGTCTCCGTCACACCAAATTTACACCCTCGCCTCCATCACACCATAATTACAACCTGGTCTTCACTACACCACATTTACACCCTGGTCTTCGTCACACCACATTTACACCCTGGTCTCCATGACACCATATTTACACCCTGGTCTCCATCACACCATATTTACACCCTGGTCTTCACCACACCACATTTAAACCCCGGTCTCCATCACACCACATTTAAACCCCGGTCTCCATCACACCACATTTACACCCTGGTCTCCATCACACCACATTTAAACCCCGGTCTCCATCACACCACATTTACACCCTGGTCTCCATGACACCATATTTACACCCTGGTCTCCATCACACCATATTTACACCCTGGTCTTCACCACACCACATTTAAACCCCGGTCTCCATCACACATTTAAACCCCGGTCTCCATCACACCACATTTACACCCTCGTCTCCATCACACCATATTTACACCCTGATCTCCACCATACTATATTTACATCCTGGTCTCCATCACACCACATTTACACCCTGGTCTCCATCACACCATATTTACAACCTGGTCTTCACCACACCACATTTAAACCCCGGTCTCCATCACACCACATTTACACCCTGGTCTCCATCACACCACATTTAAACCCCGGTCTCCATCACACCACATTTACACCCTGGTCTCCATCACACCACATTTACACCCTGGTCTCCATCACACCACATTTACACCCTGGTCTCCATCACACCACATTTACACCCTGGTCTTCACCACACCACATTTAAACCCCGGTCTCCATCACACCACATTTACACCCTGGTCTCCATCACACCACATTTAAACCCCGGTCTCCATCACACCACATTTACACCCTGGTCTCCATGACACCATATTTACACCCTGGTCTCCATCACACCATATTTACACCCTGGTCTTCACCACACCACATTTAAACCCCGGTCTCCATCACACATTTAAACCCCGGTCTCCATCACACCACATTTACACCCTCGTCTCCATCACACCATATTTACACCCTGATCTCCACCATACTATATTTACATCCTGGTCTCCATCACACCACAATTACACCCTGGTCTCCATCACACCATATTTACAACCTGGTCTTCACCACACCACATTTAAACCCCGGTCTCCATCACACCACATTTACACCCTGGTCTCCATCACACCACATTTAAACCCCGGTCTCCATCACACCACATTTACACCCTGGTCTCCATCACACCACATTTACACCCTGGTCTCCATCACACCACATTTACACCCTGGTCTCCATCACACCACATTTACACCCTGGTCTTCACCACACCACATTTAAACCCCGGTCTCCATCACACCACATTTACACCCTGGTCTCCATCACACCATATTTAAACCCCGGTCTCCATCACACCACATTTACACCCTGGTCTCCATCATACCACATTTAAACCCCGGTCTCCATCACACCACATTTATACCCTGGTCTCCATCACACCACATTTAAACCCCGGTCTTCATCACACCACATTTACACCCTGGTCTCCATCACACCACATTTAAACCCCGGTCTCCATCACACCACATTTACACCCTGGTCTCCATCACACCACATTTAAACCCCGGTCTCCATCACACCACATTTACACCCTGGTCTCCATCACACCACATTTACACCCTGGTCTTCATCACACCACATTTACACCCTGGTCTCCATCACACCACATTTAAACCCCGGTCTCCATCACACCACATTTACACCCTGGTCTCCATCACACCACATTTAAACCCCGGTCTCCATCACACCACATTTACACCCTGGTCTCCATCACACCACATTTAAACCCCGGTCTCCATCACACCACATTTACACCCTGGTCTCCATCACACCACATTTAAACCCCGGTCTCCATCACACCACATTTACACCCTGGTCTCCATCACACCACATTTACACCCTGGTCTTCATCACACCACATTTACACCCTGGTCTCCATCACACCACATTTAAACCCCGGTCTCCATCACACCACATTTACACCCTGGTCTCCATCACACCACATTTAAACCCCGGTCTCCATCACACCACATTTACACCCTGGTCTCCATCACACCACATTTAAACCCCGGTCTCCATCACACCACATTTACACCCTGGTCTCCATCACACCACATTTAAACCCCGGTCTCCATCACACCACATTTACACCCTGGTCTCCATCACACCACATTTACACCCTGGTCTTCATCACACCACATTTACACCCTGGTCTCCATCACACCACATTTAAACCCCGGTCTCCATCACACCACATTTACACCCTGGTCTCCATCACACCACATTTAAACCCCGGTCTCCATCACACCACATTTACACCCTGGTCTCCATCACACCACATTTACACCCTGGTCTTCACCACACCACATTTAAACCCCGGTCTCCATCACACCACATTTACACCCTGGTCTCCATCACACCATATTTAAACCCCGGTCTCCATCACACCACATTTACACCCTGGTCTCCATCATACCACATTTAAACCCCGGTCTCCATCACACCACATTTATACCCTGGTCTCCATCACACCACATTTAAACCCCGGTCTCCATCACACCATATTTACACCCTGGTCTCCATCACACCACATTTAAACCCCGGTCTCCATCACACCACATTTACATCCTGGTCTCCGTCACGCCACATTTATATCCCGGTCTCGATCATACCACATTTACACTCTGGTCTCCCCCACACCACATTTACACCCTGATCTCCACCATACTATATTTACACCCTGATCTCCACCACACCACATTTATACCACGGCCCCCATCACATTACATTTACTACCACACCACATTTACACCCTGATCTCCACCACTCTATATTACATCCTGGTCTTCACTACACCACATTTACATCCTGGTCTCCGTCACGCCACATTTATATCCCGATCTCGATCATACCACATTTACACTCTGGTCTCCCCCACACCACATTTACACCCTGATCTCCACCATACTATATTTACATCCTGGTCTTCACTACACCACATTTACATCCTGGACGACGTCACGCCACATTTATATCCCGGTCTCGATCATACCACATTTACACTCTGGTCTCCCCCACACCACATTTACACCCTGATCTCCACCATACTATATTTACACCCTGGTCTCCACCATACTATATTTACACCCTGGTCTCCATCACACCACATTTATACCACGGTCCCCATCACATTACATTTATCGCCACACCACATTTACACCCTGATCTCCACCATACTATATTTACATCCTGGTCTTCACTACACCACATTTACATCCTGGTCTCCGTCACGCCACATTTATATCCCGGTCTCGATCATACCACATTTACACTCTGGTCTCCCCCACACCACATTTACACCCTGATCTCCACCATACTATATTTACACCCTGGTCTCCATCACACCACATTTATACCACGGTCCCCATCACATTACATTTATCGCCACACCACATTTACACCCTGATCTCCACCATACTATATTTACATCCTGGTCTTCACTACACCACATTTACATCCTGGTCTCCGTCACGCCACATTTATATCCCGATCTCGATCATACCACATTTACACTCTGGTCTCCCCCACACCACATTTACACCCTGATCTCCACCATACTATATTTACATCCTGGTCTTCACTACACCACATTTACATCCTGGTCTCCGTCACGCCACATTTATATCCCGGTCTCGATCATACCACATTTACACTCTGGTCTCCCCCACACCACATTTACACCCTGATCTCCACCATACTATATTTACACCCTGGTCTCCACCATACTATATTTACACCCTGGTCTCCATCACACCACATTTATACCACGGTCCCCATCACATTACATTTATCGCCACACCACATTTACACCCTGATCTCCACCATACTATATTTACATCATGGTCTTCACTACACCACATTTACATCCTGGTCTCCGTCACGCCACATTTATATCCCGGTCTCGATCATACCACATTTACACCCTGGTCTCCCCCACACCACATTTACACCCTGATCTCCATCATAAAACAGGTTACGACGGTTACGTTTATTAAAATATGAATTTTAGTCATGTCAACACTAAAAATAATTTATTTAAAGCTACGATAAAATATAACAATGTTTGTGAAGAATTAAGTACGAAATGAGCCTTTGCAATTTGTATTAAACGGGTTAGATAAACGTAGAAGGAGACAGAAACAGTAGGAACGTTAGATTCTACTGGAGACAAAGGAAGCAAACTCACGGTCGATGTGAGAACTCACATCTGGTTTATAAATGTAAAAATAAAGATAATTTATTGGTATACCTAAGTGTGTTTATCCAAAGGAATATCTACCCACTAAAGTAAATAATAATACTTGTAACTTAATAGTCTGTTCTTTGTTGTGAACGGTAAGTTACAGAATCGTTATGTTTGAAGGTTTTCAGAATCAGTAACAAGTGCGTCTAATGGTTACATAGCTACAAATACTTTTAAAGTGCCAATGGCAGCAACTTGCTAAGCAACATTTGCTAGCAAACTGCCTCGTGCAATTAGCGTAATGAAGTGATGAGCAAGACTCTTGCTAACACTATCCACCGAGTGTCACGTCACTTTGCGCAACAATACTACCTTCAAACTAGCACGGCCTTAATGCTATTCGTTACGTCACAAGCTCTGGCGGGATTCTGGAATGTGCTTTTTCAAATCTTTATAGGTTTTAAAATTTGTTTCAACATTTTCAACTGTGTGGCTCAAAATATAAGTTTTATTTTGTATTTACTTTTTATAAGTGTGGTAATTCTGTGAGGGTCAAGTTCCTTTGTAGAGCTTGAAGGTTTTCCTATCAGTTCCTTGATAGGTCATGAAAGTTTTCCTAACAGATCCTATCAGGCTTTCAAGTTCCTTGATAGGTGAAGAATTTTCTTTCAGTTCCTTCATAGGACGGGAGGCTTTTCTTATCAGTTCCTTGATAAGACTTCAAAGATTTCCATCGGTTTATTAATAGGACGAAAAGTTTTTTCATCAGTTCATTCACAGGGTGCGGGCGCTTTTTCCGTTACGTTCCTTATTATGTAAAGCTTTTTTTTTAGCTGCTTAATAAGAGTTCAGAGTTTTTCCTAACCAATTCATGATAACGTTTGAAGATTTTTCATATTCTTGATAGAATTTCAGGGTTTTATATCAGTTCTTTCATAAAACTTGTGGGTTTTCTATCACTGTCTTGATAGGACGATAGAACATCAGGTGTTAAGATAAAACCTTTGATAAAGCCCGAGTTCTTTGATAAAACTTAAGAGTTTTCTAAACAGTTCCTTGATAGAGCATTGGGGGTTTCCTATAGATGTCTTGATAGGATTTAAAAGTTTTCATTTTATACATAGTTTTAAATTAACTAAACAAAGATTAAATGTCTATAATACCTGTTACCTATCACATTTTGTGATGACTACAAATTTATATATATAATTGACTATCATTGTCTATTGAAAAGACATTAGGGAAAAAAGTGATATTTAAATGCAAATGAATTCTAAAACTAAACGCCTACAATATCATATTTAAGACGTAGAATAAATATTCAGAAACTAAATTCTGCTATAAATCTTTTTATATATTTAAAGTGAGTTGTATTATTTCGTTGTAACTCACATATTACAATATTTAGAAGGCATTGTCTTCGCAACAATTAGAGCAAGCGGCGATCGTGATTTAGGTCGAAATTAATCTACCTGTGAGGCTGGACTTTCTCTTTTTTTGCCGCATTTTCTTTCAAGGCGCGCGTAAAATATTTTAAAATAAGAAGAAAAACATTTGAGGTGTGTACGTGCCCCACGGTACACTTCTAAGTGGGCAGCCAGTTATTTCCATCCGAATTGGTATCCTATTGGCTTGTAATGAGGTGAAGGTCCCAAGCTACAGCGAAGACAGTCTCCTTAACTGTAGGAGACCATTAGGTTTTCGCTAAATCCTAACATACACAACGTAAGTTTCCGCCTGGACTGTGAAGCACGAAGCAAGAAAATAGCTACTTTCGCTAAAAAAGAATTTAAACTCGTTATTGTTGAAAAAGCAGTTTTAATTAAATTTCGTTTTCAGTAAACTCGGTTTTCAGAGACGCAATTAAATGTTTTAATGAGTAAATAATAATTAAATATACACGAACCTAAACAATATACCTACTTATTGTCTGTGATACGCATTTTAGTTGTAACTGTACTAGTGGGATTAAAGATGATGACAAGTCATTGAAACGCGTATGACAATAAAGTGTATTGTTCTTTGAGTTCGTGTCCAGTTATTTATTTGTTTACAACCTCAACTCATAAACCAGCTCAATTATCACTTATGTTGTAATTAGTATTGGGGGTTTGACAACAAGAAATATTTCCTGTTAGAAGTATTTACCATTTATGTTAGAATGACTTTTGTAAAACAATTTTATAAACACGTAAGAATTAATCAAAATTAATTATATAATAAATATAAAACAAAGAAGCGATATAACAAAAATAAATAAAAACACCCGCCTACAATTTTTCGTAATTAAAAACTCTTACAATATTTTCTTCTACATTTCACAGTTGGCTTCATCAGAAAGAATGTGCAAGTGTACACCTATGTTTAGGGTTTTTATTGGATTAACTTTAAAATATTTTCTATGGTCAGGTTTTCTGTGGTTAGGCTATATTTATAGATATTGATTCTACACAATTAAATATTATGAATGAAGTGTTTATGATTAAACAAAATATTGTTACTAGGTTATTGTAACATTAGACTTTTGTTAATTGCTCCTAATTGCATCGTAACTACAAGGAAACATTAGTAGCTTTCTAGATTGAATACCATTTAGTACTGTAACAACAAACGCGTGTTCCGAAATATTCGCCACGTAGTATTTTAGTGTTCAGTAGACATGTCTCGTTTGTATTTGCACGCGTCCTTTAATTTTGTAACTTTTGCTCTAATAATCCTATTCATTAGTTCAATACTTTCATTCTCTTCTTTGCCTTATAAAATATTATAATTAATTCACTTCACCTCCCTCGCGTGGCATCTACATTTCTTTACTTCCTATTACTTCTGTGTAAATGTTTTAGTTTCATTTCAATTCTTTAAATCCTACACATCTCTCTTCTCTCTGAGGTAGCTACATTCGTATAGTAACAGTGAAATGGAGCACTTGGCCTTGAAAGATCGAAATAGGAGGGACGGGATGTGGAGGGCCGAGTTGAGTCAGTATAAAAAAACTTTTCTAAAGGACTATCAAAACGCGAACTTCATGAGACTGTCGATATTGTATAAATTCGATGATAAATTAGCTTCGGTATGAAATAGTAAACAATCTTGAAATATGTGTAGTCATAACGGATGCAGAAGCTGTTGATGCATAGAACATTCTGAATATGTAACATGTTTTAAGAAATGGTAGTACACGAGAAAGCGTGAGTGAGCAAGTGCACGGTTGCTGGACTGTACTATACGTTCCGAAACTGAAGAATTTAATACAAGCTAACACATATTAAGATCGTTTTCTGTAGTTTAAAGATGATCAACCAGGATGATCATTGATGCCAACAAAGGTCAAGAAAGTGTTGTGAACTTATATAGCATTAAGGTAGGGATATAAAAACTCCTAAGGTAGAGGATCTACGATGATCATATCATGTGAGGTCGAGACGTACTCTCTATTGGGGTCATGAAGACGTATCTCCTTGTAGGAGGGAGGGTAGGGAAGGGAAGGGTAGCTCTAAGGTAAACATAGTTATCCTCTTGCTGGATTATACTGTTTCTATCGACGTCATACAGAGGGGCCCTCATTTTAGCAAGAAAGATATGGAGGAGTAAATCCAATTATTGTTAGGATTAAGAAACACATAATTACTTCTTGGAGTCGTTAGGCGTTACATGACCTACTCTCTACCGGGATCACAAAGGGGTCCCTACTATTTGCATCTTCTTAGGCGAAGAAGGGTGAGGAGGTGTAGATACAATTGGTAGCACAATGACAACTAATTACCCTCTGCAGTATGGTTAAGCTATGCTTAAATAGCGCCGCTACCTAGGTATCTACCAGTTATCCGGGAATATCCACATCATCTTCGCCTTATATTTTTCCATTTTCAATTAGTTCAAACTCTGCTTATATATAATAAATTAAAAACATTTCAAAAACAAGAATACTTTTAATGCATATATTATTCAAAGCTTTTCGCCGATAAAATAGTACCAGCATCTTCAGGAAAATAATTATCTTAAGGTTAGATAATTATTTTCCTGAAGATGCTGGTACTGTTTTATTGGCGAAAAGCTTTGAATAATATATGCATTAAAAGTATTCTTGTTTTTGAAATGTTTTAAATTTATTATATATATATATATATTGCAAGAAAACATATCACCATATTTAATATATATATATATATATATATATATATATATATATATTGTACAAATTTTCAATCGTTATTAAAAGACTTTTTATTCATCCACTCAAGTTCAAATACATTTTTTTAAAACCTATAATGCATGCCACTTGACGTTAATACAGTTTTTAAATTATTAATTCATTACTTAAACTTAATGAATCATTTTTAGTTTTATACGGTAGAAACAAAAGGGGCAATGTATGCAATATAGTTATTTCGCGCCATTTGGATTAATATAAGTGATAAGATGTGATTTCATAAAACAGCTAATTTATCTTACAGGTTATGTGGTAAAACAGCTGTTTTAACGCTTAGGCTAGCTATTTATATTCATTGTAATAATTTAGTAAAAAGTAACTAAAATAAATTTTTGGTTTGCTGACCTAAGTAAGAATTAACTTAAATTTCGTTGTAGTGGTTTATATTACTTGTTTACATTTGTTAATCTTTTCATATCTCTAATCAATCTCGACAGTTTGCTGTTGGTTGATGATTAAACAGGAATTAAACACCTTGCTAAAATATAGTTATGATTTTCCACAGCATATTTCAGTAACAGTGAACCAAACTTTTTAAAGGTAAAGTTACGACCAATCTCGTTTGTTAAATACAAAAAAGTGTTTAATTCATTACTTGAAAATCAAGTATTTTTAAATGAATGATTGCAACACGGACGCACAGCGACAAAATATAATCTGTTTCGCTCGCCAGTGATTTCGCTAGAGCCAACACTGAAGACATCTGTTCACGCCAGGTTCGCATTACGTATCTGCCGAAGGGTTATGTAAGGTTTGTTTAACTTATCGTCGTGTACGAGCAGTATTTAACCATAACAAGTTTTACTATTAACATTTAAGAGAGAAAGTCTCCAGAGTTGCCGCAAAGTTGGTACAAGTGTCGCAAGTATTAATAGTTGTAATTAAAACCGTGCCTACAATAGAGTAGTTTCGGAGGGAACGCGTGCAATGATGGCACAATGTTTGTAACAGCAATTGTTTTAATAAAGCAAATTGTACATATTGCTAAAATATTAACCACACAGAAGTGTGACGTTATATTAAGCTTTTATGGTATCAGGCCAGTATGAATATGCTTACGTAGGGGGGGGGGAAGTATTTAGAACATGAGTGCGATTATGTTAGGAGTATAAATAGGGGTAGGTGGCATAGGGGAACCACAATATTTTGTATGTTCGGTGTTTTAAAAAGATGAAATAAATTTGTAAATCTAAATAAAACAATAACTGGAAAATTATATACAGTTATATGGAACGATGACATTACAAACATAACTAAACAATAGGAAGTTGCTCACAGTACGATTCAGAAATATGGGTGGTCAATGAATGGGAAATAGAATACATAGGACTGATGTTTTAGACAAGAAGCTGCGATAACGTTAGGAGCAAAAGTACGAAATGAAAACAGAAGCAAACAAATGAATGTAAAAGATACTCTAAATGAAGAAGAGAAACGAAAACAACTTTGGTACGAGCATATGCGAAGGATGAAAGAGACAAAAATAACACTATCAGCCTGGAAATGGAAACCAAATAGAAGCAGAAAGAGTGGCGTCCTAGACACATGTGGAACAAACTCAAATGTCGATGGAAAATGAAATCTCAATGAAGAAGTTGTATATTACAAAAAGAAATGGGACAAAGGAGATAAGGTCAAGGGAGAGCATATGCAGTCCAAGTTCACTGATGAATTATAGAGTCAACGATGCACATATATAATTTGTTTTCTCAACAACATGCGTACAAAATGCAATATTACAAAATATTATTGATCGAAATGAAAAACAAGACCAATGAAAATAAATAATAAAAAATATGTATTATGAAGTGATTACGAGCGTGTGGACGCAAGATATATTAGTAATATTTTTACTATGATTTTATCATTAAATGTTTATGACGGTGAGATTTTTCTATGATGAATGTCAGTACTCTTGTTGTTGTTGTTCTTTTTGTAGTTTAAAACTTCGCTCCTGAAGACAATTACAGTTTAAACCCACAATGAGAGAAATGTTTTAAAATTTTAAAATTAATAAAGTTTATTTCAAATTAAAACTGTGGTCTGTAGTTGGTCAACCATAACCTTAAGTAGGTAATTAGTCAAGATTGAAGTTATCAAACCAAATGAACGTATCTTTTTGCAGTCATCTTTAATGAGGTTTACTAGAAGATGTAATAAGAAAAAAGAATTTTAGGCCTATATATTTTCGACTGTTCGGAAACGATTCTTTAGCTAGTTATAATTTGCGAAACGCTTCGTTCGTGATTTACTACCCTCATCCATTTAGGGCGTCATTTAATAGTTTCTTATAATTTCTAACCTCAAAATAGATTTCAGATCCGTATATTTAGTATGTTTTCTAGTGTAAATATCAAGTACGGGGAAGTAGGGGCTTTTTTATGTTCGTTTATTAAACATCATTAAATGGGCAGTTAGTGGTTTTAAATAAAATTTGTAGAGTATTTACGAGTAAAATGTACATGAACTTAACTACAGAAAATGTTACTCAAAAAGTTACAAAAGTAAAATTTAATTAAAATCGAAATACGCTAAGCTTTGTTGGAAAAATGTGTTAGCTTTTAATATAGAAAAGAAAATTTTGTCAATGGTCAGAATATCTTCAAGTAAAGAATCTGTGTAAATAGAAAGTAAACAAACGCGATACAAAGAGATAGTGCAAGAGAAAGTATAATTAAATAAGTACGGACCGGGTTGTAAATCTGTAAGAACGGCACCTTCTTACATGTTTGGTGAATGTGGATAGCCTGGATCCAGTCTGTGGGTGAACGACATGTGTTTGGCTCGTGGAATGGGACTGGCTTACTTTGTATTTCCAGATCAGCTGATCAACCTCAATGCAAGGCTAATCACGTGATCACCTCACAAGTCAGAACCGCTGTTATTAAATTTTACTTCTAATTTGTAGTTAAAAATTAAAAAACTAATATGTATACCGTAATTTAAAAAATCAAGTATATAATTGCCCGAATGTGATTGTTTTAATTTTTCAATTCTTTCTATTAGCTCACACTCTCCCTATATATATATATATATATATATATATATATATATATATATATATATATATATATATATATATATATATATATATATTTTTTTTTTTTTTTTTTTTAAAACAACATAGGTTATTCAAATACAAGAATATTTATGAATTTATATCCAAAGCTTTTCGTTGGCAAACAGTACCAACATCATCAGGAATGATTGTAATTTCCATTCCTGATGATGTTGGTACTGTTTGCCAACGAAAAGCTTTGGATATAAATTAATAAATATTCTTGTATTTGAATAACCTATGTTGTTTTAAATTATTAAACAAGAAAACGTATTATATATATATATCTTGTTCAAACTTTCAATACCTTTTATCCATCCACACAATTTTAAATGATGACACTTGAAGTTAATAAAGTTTTTCAAATATTAATTCAGTAATTAATTTTATTGAATTTTGTATGGGAGAAAACCTTTCCACAAAATGGCAAAGCATGTAATATAGTTATTTCGTCTTTGGTTATCGTTATTTGGTTTAAAATGAGTGATAACATATGATTTCATAAAACAGCTGATTTTATGTTATAGGTTATGTGGTAGAACAGCTGTTTGAACGCATAGGTTATGTTACTTTATTTATATTAATTGTAATTATTTAATAAAACGTAACTAGAAATTGAAAAAACGTTTTGTTTGCCTAAGTAGCAATTGAGTTTTTATATTAGCCATACTTAAAACTGTTTGTAAAGAAATTATTATTTTGTTGAGATAGTATACAATAATGTAGTAAGCAGTAGAATTGTTAATCTAGTTTTTATTAAGAGTAAACATTTTTTGTTTATACAGTATTACTTGTTTCGTATGTTATTTAAAGATACTTTCTAAACAAGAGTAAAATGGCTTTAAATCCCGCAAACACATAACTAGTTGTTGAACCTACATTAACCAATAGTCTTCATTAAACAGAACCTCAATGGTAAACCTCACTTATTTATCCAGTAATTTACTTAAACAACCGTGTTTAAGTACATTAATAGATAGCTACTTTACAATATAGTTGCAACTTACTTGGTTAGAATTAATATACTTAATTATTTTGTTATAAAAAAATATGCTACGTAAACTAAGCGATTACAGAATTGAACGAGTAGTCTTCATTTTTCTTAATATTGCAAACAACACATATGTATATTATAATGTAAGAGATCAGGTCTCATTATTAATCCTATTTGGCGTTTTTTTTCAAGTGAACTTACTTAATCAAACTCTGGAGTATTATTGAAGTTATAGCTGTTTTTATAGCTATATATTACGGCTCCATATATTAAAATATATTGGGCATTTACAGTTTTATGTGCTTTTGAAAAAATCCCCATTATATAATCTGTCTACTATTTTTAAAAGACGGTAATGCAGCCAATAACAGATTCAAAATATTTCAAATAATTGACAAGAACTGGATGAGTTGTTCGTTTTGTTTCTTGTACGTTCCATTAACAAATATATTGCGAAAGAAGTGATTATGAATGACTCAATATATATTTATATTTATTGTTTTAATATTTATATCAAACTAATTAACTTATCGATGTTTTAATTTAAGTAAATTCAAGATAAGTCCACTTATCGATCCTTACTAAGTGCGATACAGAACATATTGGCTCGTTGAGGGATTTTATATTTTACTTTAACATTTCGTACATAATGTATTATATTACCAATCTATTTTACTTCATTGCGGAGAAAAAGTACGTAAGCAGTTCTTAAAAACTAAGTAGAAAATATAAGAATGTTTCTAAATATCCTCTCTTCGTCGTGACAAACAAGTTCAAGTGCGAGACATGAATGACTCAGTTCTACAGCGCCCGAGTGAAACCAGGACCGGCCGAAACGTAGTGGGTAAATACATCGCGGAATGGGTCAGTGGGCCCGCGGAGCGGAAGTGGGTCCCGTCAGCTTTCATTTCAAATAAAAATACCAGGCCTGCGACTGCTTTGAAAACTTGTTTATCTGTCAAAACCTGAACTTTGTCGCCACAACCAGTAAAGCTCTGGCATCGCGTCCGATATTTTAGTTTTAACTGCAACGGAATGTAAATATGACGAAGAGAAAATCTTAATTATATTGAAACAAAAAAATATAAAATATTGAGCATATTCTTATGAAAGGGTCAAACCATGAATTAATGGTCGAGATCGATGAGGAAATTATTAACTATATGGGAGGAACTGTAGTGAATTTATAATAACTCAGAACAACCCTCCAACTACATTTTTCAATGCCTTCTAATACTTCACACTCTCCCTACATTTTGTCTACCTCGTTCAATATTCAATCCTTATTACAATATTTTTTATTCATTCACTTAAGTTCAAATACATTTTTTTTTTTTTACTTGTATTGGATGGTACTTGAAGTTAATACAATTTTGTCAAGTAATAATCCATCAAATTAAATAATTAATTTAAGTTTTATATGGGAGAAAACCTTTTCACAAAATAGTTATTTCATTCTATTTGGCTTAAAATAAGTGATAACATGTAATTTCATAAAGCAGCTGATTTTATGTGATGGGTTATGTGGTAGAACAGTTGTTTTAATGGATAGGTTATCCATTACTTTACTTGTATTATTTATAATTATTTAATAAAAAGTAACTAAAATAAAATGTTTCTTTCATGACATAAGTAACAATTAACTGTAAAACTTTTATTTATATTAATTGTTTATTTTTGTAAAAAGAGGATACCAACAGAAGATTACTGCGTTAGAGGATGTTTGTGTTATGGCGAGCACTAGAGTTGGCTTACTACATACGTAAAAAGGAATATGAATATAAATAACGATAATAATAATAATAATAATAATAATAATAATAATGATAATAATAATAATGACATTTTTTAACCATTAAATTTGTCTATGAGGGACAAGGTTACTATGGTATTGAAGGTAATGTAACGAGCACTACACTACAATCGCGTATATTCCTAGCCTAATTCTGATTATACGTTAATTTTTACTATCTGTGTTTACCTGAGAGCTGAAAAACGTTCTAAAATAGTTTGGCGCTATCGAGGATTGAACTTGTGGCTATCTTAGACCACCCCGCCCCCTAATCGCGTTGCATACGTTATTATAAAGAGATACAATGTAGTACAGAATATAAAGGAGTGTGGAAGATTCTACAGGGAGGGATGGGAGATGTACTGTTACACCAAGGTGAAGAAGGAAAGAGGGCAAACAAGAACTGTTAGAAACATGGTAGTGGGAACATTGCAGTGCGTTAATGTGAGAAGCTAAAAAGAAAGATATGATGAAAGAGAATAAAACTGACAAAAAGCACTGAGGCGAAATGCTCCTTATGGATACAGAGCTGTATGCGGAGGCAGTAAAATCACCCGTCATGGCAACCCTCACTAATACAACCTTAAAACTATGACTAGCAACAGTCCTAAACACAGAGTTGTGTATGTAAGGGTCCGGAGAGTTCTATTAAACCCTGGACATGTCCCAAGGACGAAACGTGTCCTAAAACACTGGTTTTCTATAACTTCCTAGGACCAATGGAAGTTCTGTACAAACAAACCTCCTTTGCTTCTTCGGGCCCAAATATTTTTATCAAGTAGTGGTATTTTTCACTCCTAAAACATTGCCAAACGATAATTATTTTTCAGTTGTTGCAATAATTAAATGTTTTTTCCAACATCAGAATCATTGAGACAAATTGTTTTGCGAGGAGGAAGCAACAGCTAAATAAACACAATCCCCGGCCTGTATACACTTTCTCATCCAAATATTTCCCTGGAGGAGAAATTATATAACATAAAAAACGAATAACCTTCAGAAACCAATTAATTGAATAATTGTTTTCAAATTAATTGTATTATTCGTCTATTTTTAGGTGGCTATAAATAATAAGAAATAAAGTAACAAGGTTATTTGTCTAAAATTTTCAAATTAGAATTTTATGACTATTCATACGTTTAGCTTAGTTGTATATTATTGTTACTATATGTACATAACTTTAAAGCTTATGTTGGTTGTGGGATAGAATATAAGTCCAACATGATAGCACATAAAGCATGACATTTATAAATATATGTGTATAGATTAGTTATATATTCAGACTCTATGACTAAACACGAATCATACTAACAGAAGTACATAAACCTGTAAATACCACCTCCATGTTACTATAAGAAACTGTAACCAATCGACATATAACTGAAGACTGTAACAGCTGGAAAGGAAATAAATCTTTTCTCTCTGCTTTCTTTCAACTTTTTCGACTCTTCTTTCACTGTCTTTAATATGTTTTTAAATATTTAGTAAAAGTATATTTGTAGACTATACATTACAGAATTGTTTTTGCGGTAGAGAAATTATTTTCCATGATCAGAAATGTCTAAAAGACGGGGACACTGTTTATAAATGTAGTTTACGGCTCAAGGGACTTTCGATGACGACATTTACTTTGCAATTTAAATAGAGACGTCACAGATGGATAGAACAGATGACTATTGTGAAACATCCACAGAATAAAGAATGGTACAAATTAGTTTTATTTTCAGGGATGACTTGGCGACAGTCGCATAGCACCTGTGTGTTCGAATCCGATTTTGGGTTTACTCTGAACTGTGCTTTCAAGAAGTCCTCGATATTTCGAGTTAGAAATCTTGGAGGCGTTAAAGGATACGTTGGACTGGGTAAGGAATAAAAGCATATTTTGTGAGCACCACGATATTTCGAAGAAACATTTTCTTCTTTATAGAATCAATTTATGTTTAAAATAAACTGATTTCTGCAAAATTTTAAAAATTACGTTAGATTCTCGAACAGAAATTTCACAACAGTATTCAATATATAATTTTTTTATTATTTAAATTTTAAAAATTACTTAGAAAATATTATCTTTCAAGTTGAACGAATTTGTTTTCAATTTCAATGTTTCTCTTATAGAATTTTCTCAAAACTAAATTCCAAAATAAACATTAACTGTACGCATTTTATCACGCTTGTGGTGGTGGGCTCTTTTCTTGTGAATTCTTTCTGCCTGTTTATAGAACACTTCATCATAAAACCTAAGTCATATTTTTACTTGTATTACTAAAATATTTATATGAGCCCTAAACATATATTTCTCATTTAATTTTAAGTTCATTGTATAGCAAGGAAGTACATGATAACCTGTATTTTTGTAAAAAGAAACATGCTATTTTACGTCGACCCTCATGTAAGTACCAGCCATGTTTGTGTTAAAGCACATTTAGCGAGCAATATATGCATTGGAGCCAGCGTAGGTATATAACCTTATAAGTGTAACTCCGATGTGTACACCCCTGAAGATGGTGTAACCGTGACACCTCCGAAAGCCAGCTTAGTAAAAAGTAGAGCAAAATGTACTTTGCGAGAACAAAGTAGAACTGTTAATGCAGAGATTGCCCATAATCAGCAAAAACAACCCACAAATTCACGAAGGTTTAAACAAAATGTTTCTTTATAAAACAAAACAGAGCGTCAGGTTATTCTACGCTACATAATATACACTTGGAAAAGTTTGTTTAAGAAAAAAACTAAAATAAAGGTTCCCACCTTGATTAGCAGTGATGCTGCCTCGAGTTTGGCTTATGTTATTACATCGCCGCATTTAAATAGGAGACAGTGTTTCACTTTACGGATGAGCTTTTTATTCACTCGTGCATTAGTAAATTTTACTTAAAAAAAGATACCCTCTCTAACCTTGTTCTAGGAAGCTGTATTGTAGTATAGCTATGTCGTAATGGTGTAACATGGTACTCTTTTAGGATAAAACTGATTTTATAAAGTTATATATATATATATATATATATATATATATATATATATATATATATGACATGAATAATCGATGATTAACCAAACCTTGTATATAACGACCATGCGTATTTGCCATTTAATGAACTCAAATATATCATCCAAAACGGTCCAGAATCTGCCATTTTCGGTTTTCTGAACCATTCTTTGTTTTCACTTTATTTCAAATTATATTATCAATCTTTTTGTTGTTTATGTATGAACGCAGTGAAATCGCTTTATGTTTGCTTTACTCGCCGTCAGTAATTATACTATGTTTCGTAACCGTATGCTCTTAAGGTTTACCAATAATAAATTTTATTAGTGGAAATACAGCAACACAGTTAAAAGGACTACATTTTTATTATTTGACAACTCTCCCAAATCTGGGGCTAATTACATTAAATGTTGAAGGACAACTTGTAGCTTGCAATCATTATTTTATCCCTTTCTCGCTTTAAATATCCAGTTTCATCATCACACTTGGTCATGCGATATTTCTGGTAATTACAAAATGTCATACATATATAAAATATCTTGGATTTCATTAGATAATTGATTAGTGATTATTTTACAAGACGATAAAGTATGAATTAATAATGCCTACTCTTCAGAAAGTGGATCAAAGTTGTGTCTAATAGCATACACGAAAGATGCGTAGGGGATCACGTGTTGACAGATGGCGAGGGTAAGCTATGACGTCAGAACATTGTGACAGGCGAATAATGCGTACAACCTTGAGGCGTACAAGGATCTCTTAAAACATTGAGCTACATGAGTTTTTTTTTACCTTTGAGATCCATTTGAAACTTTATCTAATATACCTGATTTTCGTCACAATGTCCAGGCTTTTGACTGGCAAAATGATAGAGATATCTTGGTTATCATTTTAGCGTTTTTAAAATCAGCCTATAGCCTCGGCAATATTTTCATGTTTTATATTTTTAAATAATGTTTTTTTAAAATTCTACAGAAATACTTTAATTTTAATCTATATTACAACTTGACCAGTTCATTATATCTTACCATCTGATTTCTTGGGTCTAATCTAATCCATTTTTTTGATGTAGGAAAGAAATTTTAAACAATTGATTAGTCTCCAGTTTCTAGGTATTTTTGTAATTTAGGTACATTTAGAATTAATTCGTCCTACTTAATATACTTTGTTCTTCTTCTCTTTCCTCCTAAGCGTAACTCCAGTCTCGTATGCATTGGAGCCGTAGTTTCAGCCTCTTTCTTCCTATGCGTAACTCCAGTCTCGTGTGCATTGGAGCCGTAGTTTCAGCCTCTTTCCTCCTAAGCGTAACTCCAGTCTCGTGTGCATTGGAGCCGTAGTTTCAGCCTCTTTCCTCCTAAGCGAAACTCCAGTCTCGTGTGCATTGGAGCCGTAGTTTCAGCCTCTTTCCTCTTAAGCGTAACTCCAGTCACGTGTGCATTGGAGCCGTAGTTTCAGCCTCTTTCCTCCTAAGCGTAACTCCAGTCTCGTGTGCATTGGAGCCGTAGTTTCAGCCTCTTTCCTCCTAAGCGTAACTCCAGTCTCGTGTGCATTGGAGCCGTAGTTTCAGCCTCTTTCCTCTTAAGCGTAACTCCAGTCTCGTGTGCATTGGAGCCGTAGTTTCAGCCTCTTTCCTCCTAAGCGTAACTCCAGTCACGTGTGCATTGGAGCCGTAGTTTCAGCCTCTTTCCTCTTAAGCGTAACTCCAGTCTCGTGTGTATTGGAGCCGTAGTTTCAGCCTCTTTCCTCCTAAGCGTAACTCCAGTCACGTGTGCATTGGAGCCGTAGTTTCAGCCTCTTTCCTCTTAAGCGTAACTCCAGTCTCGTGTGCATTGGAGCCGTAGTTTCAGCCTCTTTCCTCCTAAGCGTAACTCCAGTCTCGTGTGCATTGGAGCCGTAGTTTCAGCCTCTTTCCTCCTAAGCGAAACTCCAGTCTCGTGTGCATTGGAGCCGTAGTTTCAGCCTCTTTCCTCTTAAGCGTAACTCCAGTCACGTGTGCATTGGAGCCGTAGTTTCAGCCTCTTTCCTCCTAAGCGTAACTCCAGTCTCGTGTGCATTGGAGCCGTAGTTTCAGCCTCTTTCCTCCTAAGCGTAACTCCAGTCTCGTGTGCATTGGAGCCGTAGTTTCAGCCTCTTTCCTCTTAAGCGTAACTCCAGTCTCGTGTGCATTGGAGCCGTAGTTTCAGCCTCTTTCCTCCTAAGCGTAACTCCAGTCACGTGTGCATTGGAGCCGTAGTTTCAGCCTCTTTCCTCTTAAGCGTAACTCCAGTCTCGTGTGTATTGGAGCCGTAGTTTCAGCCTCTTTCCTCCTAAGCGTAACTCCAGTCACGTGTGCATTGGAGCCGTAGTTTCAGCCTCTTTCCTCTTAAGCGTAACTCCAGTCTCGTGTGCATTGGAGCCGTAGTTTCAGCCTCTTTCCTCCTAAGCGTAACTCCAGTCACGTGTGCATTGGAGCCGTAGTTTCAGCCTCTTTAGTCCTAAGCGAAACTCCAGTCTCGTGTGCATTCTAGCCGTAGTTTCAGCCTCTTTCCTCTTAAGCGTAACTCCAGTCACGTGTGCATTGGAGCCGTAGTTTCAGCCTCTTTCCTCTTAAGCGTAACTCCAGTCACGTGTGCATTGGAGCCGTAGTTTCAGCCTCTTTCCTCCTAAGCGTAACTCCAGTCTCGTGTGCATTGGGGCCGTAGTTTCAGCCTCTTTCCTCCTAAGCGTAACTCCAGTCTCGTGTGCATTCTAGCCGTAGTTTCAGCCTCTTTCCTCTTAAGCATAACTCCAGTCACGTGTGCATTGGAGCCGTAGTTTCAGCCTCTCTCCTCCTAAGCGTAACTCCAGTCTCGTGTGCATTGGAGCCGTAGTTTCAGCCTCTTTCTTCCTAAGCGTAACTCCAGTCACGTGTGCATTGGAGCCGTAGTTTCAGCCTCTTTCCTCCTAAGCGAAACTCCAGTCTCGTGTGCATTGGAGCCGTAGTTTCAGCCTCTTTCCTCTTTAGCGTAACTCCAGTCACGTGTGCATTGGAGCCGTAGTTTCAGCCTCTTTCCTCCTAAGCGTAACTCCAGTCTCGTGTGCATTGGAGCTGTAGTTTCAGCCTCTTTCCTCCTAAGCGTAACTCCAGTCACGTGTGCATTGGAGCCGTAGTTTCAGCCTCTTTCCTCTTAAGCGTAACTCCAGTCACGTGTGCATTGGAGCCGTAGTTTCAGCCTCTTTCCACTTAAGCATAACTCCAGTCACGTGTGCATTGGAGCCGTAGTTTCAGCCTCTTTCCTCCTAAGCGAAACTCCAGTCTCGTGTGCATTCTAGCCGTAGTTTCAGCCTCTTTCCTCTTAAGCGTAACTCCAGTCACGTGTGCATTGGAGCCGTAGTTTCAGCCTCTTTCCTCTTAAGCGTAACTCCAGTCACGTGTGCATTGGAGCCGTAGTTTCAGCCTCTTTCCTCCTAAGCGTAACTCCAGTCTCGTGTGCATTGGGGCCGTAGTTTCAGCCTCTTTCCTCCTAAGCGTAACTCCAATCTCGTGTGCATTCTAGCCGTAGTTTCAGCCTCTTTCCTCTTAAGCGCAACTCCAGTCACGTGTGCATTGGAGCCGTAGTTTCAGCCTCTCTCCTCCTAAGCGTAACTCCAGTCTCGTGTGCATTGGAGCCGTAGTTTCAGCCTCTTTCTTCCTAAGCGTAACTCCAGTCTCGTGTGCATTGGACCCGTAGTTCTAGCTTCTTTCCTCCTAGGCGTAACCCCAGTCTCGTGTGCATTGGGGCCGTAGTTTCAGCCACTTTCCTCCTAAGCGTAACTCCAGTCTCGTGTGCATTGGAGCCTTAGTTTCAGCCTCTTTCCTCCTAAGCGTAACTACAGTCTCGTGTGCATTGGAGCCGTAGTTTCAACCTCTTTCCTTCTAGGCGTAACTCCATTCTCGTGTGCATTGGAGCCGTAGTTTCAGCCTCTTTCCTCCTAAGTGTAACCCCTGTCTCGTGTGCATTGGAGCCGTAGTTTCAGCCTCTTTCCTTCTAGGCGTAACTCCAGTCTCGTGTGCATTAGAGCCGTAGTTTCAGCCTCTTTCCTCCTAAGCGTAACTCCAGTCTCGTGTGCATTCTAGCCGTAGTTTCAGCCTCTTTCCTCTTAAGCGTAACTCCAGTCACGTGTGCATTGGAGCCGTAGTTTCAGCCTCTTTCCTCCTAAGCGAAACTCCAGTCTCGTGTGCATTGGAGCCGTAGTTTCAGCCTCTTTCCTCCTAAGCGTAACTCTAGTCTAGTGTGCATTGGAGCCGTAGTTTCAGCCTCCTTCCTCCTAGGCTTAACTCCAGTCCCATGTACATTGGAACCTTAGTTTCAGCCTCTTTCCTTCTAAGCGTGACTCCAGTCTCGTGTGAATTCTAGCCGTAGTTTCAGCCTCTTTCCTCTTAAGCGTAACTCCAGTCACGTGTGCATTGGAGCCGTAGTTTCAGCATCTTTCCTCCTAAGAGTAACTCTAGACTCGTGTGCATTGGAGCCGTAGTTTCAGCCTCTTTCCTACTAGGCTTAACTCCAGTCTCGTGTGCATTGGAGCCTTAGTTTCAGCCTCTTTCCTTCTAAGCGTAACTCCAGTCTCGTGTGCATTGGAGCCTTAGTTTCAGCCTCTTTCCTCCTAAGCGTAACTACAGTCTCGTGTGCATTGGAGCCTTAGTTTCAGCCTCTTTCCTCCTAAGCGTAACTACAGTCTCGTGTGCATTGGAGCCGTAGTTTCAGCCTGTTTCCTCTTAAGCGTAACTCCAGTCACGTGGGCATTGGAGCCATAGTTTCAGCCTCTTTCCTCCTAAGCGAAACTCCAGTCTCGTGTGCATTGGAGCCGTGGTTTCAGCCTCTTTCCTCCTAAGCGTGACTCTAGTCTCGTGTGCATTGGATCCTTAGTTTCAGCCTCTTTCCTCCTAAGCGTAACTCCAGTCTCGTGTGCATTGGAGCCTTAGTTTCAGCCTCTTTCCTCCTAAGCGTAACTCCAGTTTCGTGTGCATTGGAGCCGTAGTTTCAGCCTCTTTCCTCCTAAGCGTAATTCCAGTCTCGTGTGCATTGGAGCCGTAGTTTCAGCCTCTTTCCTCCTAAGCGAAACTCCAGTCTCGTGTGCATTGGAGCCGTAGTTTCAGCCTCTATCCTCCTAAGCGTAACTCCAGTCTCGTGTGCATTGGAGCCGTAGTTTCAGCCTCTATTCTCCTAAGCGTAACTCCAGTCTCGTGTGCATTGGAGCCGTAGTTTCAGCCTCTATCCTCCTAAGCGTAACTCCAGTCTCGTGTGCATTGGAGCCGTAGTTTCAGCCTCTATCCTCCTAAGCGTAACTCCAGTCTCGTGTGCATTGGAGCCGTAGTTTCAGCCTCTTTCCTCCTAAGCGTAACTCCAGTCTCGTGTGCATTGGAGCCGTAGTTTCAGCCTCTTTCCTCCTAAGCGTAACTCGAGTCTCGTGTGCATTGGAGCCGTAGTTTCAGCCTCTTTCCTCCTAAGCGTAACTCCAGTCTCGTGTGCATTGGAGCCGTAGTTTCAGCCTTTTTCCTCCTAAGCGTAACTCCAGTTGCGTGTGCATTGGAGCCGTAGATTCAGCCTCTTTCCTCCTAAGCGTAACTCCAGTCTCGTGTGCATTGGAGCCGTAGTTTCAGCCTCTTTCCTCCTAAGCGTAACTCCAGTCCCGTGTGCATTGGAGCCGTAGTTTCAGCCTCTTTCCTCCTAAGCGTAACTCCAGTCTCGTGTGCATTGGAGCCGTAGTTTCAGCCTCTTTCCTCCTAAGCGTAACTCTAGTCTAGTGTGCATTTTAGCCGTAGTTTCAGCCTCTTTCCTCCTAAGCGTAACTCCAGTCTCTTGTGCATTGGAGCCGTAGTTTCAGCCTCTTTTCTCCTAAGCGTAACTCCTGTCTCGTGTGCATTGGAGCCGTAGTTTCAGCCTCTTTGCTCCTAAGCGTAACTCCAGTCTCGTGTGCATTGGAGCCGTAGTTTCAGCCTCTTTCCTCCTAAGCGTAACTCCAGTCTCGTGTGCATTGGAGCCGTAGTTTCAGCCTCTTTCCTCCTAAGCGTAACTCCAGTCTCGTGTGCATTGGAGCCTTAGTTTCAGCCTCTTTCCTCCTAAGCGTAACTCCAGTCTCGTGTGCATTGGAGCCGTAGTTTCAGCCTCTTTCCTCCTAAGCGTAACTCTAGTCTAGTGTGCATTTTAGCCGTAGTTTCAGCCTCTTTCCTCCTAAGCGTAACTCCAGTCTCGTGTGCATTGGAGCCGTAGTTTCAGCCTCTTTCCTCCTAAGCGTAACTCCTGTCTCGTGTGCATTGGAGCCGTAGTTTCAGCCTCTTTCCTCCTAAGCGTAACTCCAGTCTCGTGTGCATTGGAGCTGTAGTTTTAGCCTCTTTCCTCCTAAGCGTAACTCCAGTCTCGTGTGCATTGGAACCGTAGTTCTAGCCTCTTTCCTCCTAAGCGTAACTCCAGTCTCGTGTGCATTGGAGCCGTAGTTTCAGCCTCTTTCCTCCTAAGCGTAACTCCACTCCCGTGTGCATTGGAGCCGTAGTTTCAGCCTCTTTCCTTCTTAAACCTTTTGTTGGCAAACTATAAATGATTGTTTTTAGCCTTAGAAGAAGGGAACTGCAAATGGCTGATACGACGTTGGAGATGTTTAATTAACTAGTATATATACTCTCATGTGTCATCCACGTGTTTCGTGTCCATGGAGTTGTAGATCATATCGAAAGTTCGGACGATAGCGGCGCCAGCACAGCGCCCGGAACAGCTCTCAGTGGCACCATTCCCAACGTCATTAACGCGACGTGAGTACTGGCCACTCGGTGTTAGACAGTTTCTGTAAGCCCTGGTCTTGTCTGAGAGAATCTCAATCCTCTGAAATGATTTGTTCTTCTTAGTTTTGCAATGACCGATGTCAAATTTCTGCCCCAGTTGAAGTCGGTGATAAGTGGCCTCTAAAAGACGTGAAGTGGAGTCGGTTCTTGGCCACTGCATTTGCATCTCCAAGTGTAATGGCGTTGCCCGGGTCGATCTCCATGCAAAGTGCAATATTCGATATAATTATTAGGCCTATATACAAATAACTTCACTAAAAAATTTTTCAAAGCATTGTCAAACATCATAACATAGGCCCAGCTTAGTTTAATAGTTAAAAGCCTTCCAATGTCACTCTTTATGTATAAAACGTTCCATATTGTCTTGGCCCAAGAACCCTCCCTGTCCTCGTGGCAGCCAGCCTCTAGCGAGCTGCCTCCGTGTCAGATGTGTATGCGGTTAGTATCCCTACCAAGGAATATTCCCGAAGGAAACGGGATTAATTGTCCACGTACCGAACTGATAAGCTCTACCCATGAAGAATCAGGTGATAGTGAAATGAAATAGGGGGATAAGTGTCGCACTAAAAAGGTATGGAAAAACCTGGCAAGAAAGAAACCCTGGCAGGAAAAACCCCGTTACAAATCATGGAGGAGCCCTAAGGGCTAGGATATCCTTATGCTAATCTATAAGGAGGGATCAATAAATTTACCAGTGCTGCGCTCTACACCTATAATTGTAATGATCATGAACACTCCAGTATGTACGGATAATAACTCGTTATAGCTTTTACTTTCCGTTTATATTTACTTTGGAGAAAGCATTAATTGCCCTTAATACTAAGTGATTAATCTGGATTCCCAGTAACTGAGAAAGTGTTTAAAATGGCGGAATTGGGTCTATTCTGGCGGCACTGAATAACGTCCGGCTAAGTGAAACTTAAAGGTATAATAGCAGGTTTATTATTAGCTCCTTGCCAGCTAAATAGCATGACGGACGACAAACTTATGTAATCAAAGAGGCACTACTTTATAAATTTCTAACAATGTAAAACAAAGATGTTTTCACAAGCAGAACGTGACGGCGAAGAGTGGAAATTTAGTTTTGTGACAAACGCTTATAAAAACTAATCAAATAAAAAAATAGTTTACAACAAAAAATGTAAATTTTAAACATTGATTTCATAAGTACAATAAAACTCTAACGCGATAACAACTAGAACTGCAAACATTATATGAGTTACTTAATTGTACAGAGAATTAGATACCTTTTTTTGGAATTATTTAACTTGACATAGGTGCAAATCTTTTATTGAAATTGTCCAACTATTTTATTACAATAAAACATTTCAAGTCAGCTGATAGAATTAGGATTTCATACATTTCTGTTTGTGATAGAAATATTTAAAGCAATACTGGTTGTGGTTTAATTACGTCAGATATGTGGCACTACACACACATGATCCATGATGCTTTCCTTGACATATGATAATAATCGAACTTATAACTGTGACGTCTAAACTTTCACAACTAAAGGGTGCTGTTTAGTATTTATTTGAGTTTATATTTATGTTTTGCATATTTTGTATAATTTTATTTCAATACCTTCTATTAGTCCACACACACACACACACACACACACACACATTAGTCCACACACACACACACACACACACACACACACACACACACACACACACACACACACACACACACACACACACACACACACACACACACACACACACACACACACACACACACACACACACACACACACACACACACACACGCACGCACGCACGCACGCACGCACGCACGCACGCACGCACGCACGCACACACGCACACACACAGACACACACACACACACACACACACACACACACACCACATAAACACACACACACACACACACACACACACACACACACACACACACACACACACATACACACACACACACACACACACACACACACACACACACACACACCACATAAACACACACACACACACACACACACACACACATACACACACACACACACACACACACACACACACACACACACACACACACACATATTGCGGATAAGCTGACACGCTCACGCGACGCATTGACCTCCCTCATCTATTCTACCAGTGGTAGTGTGTCCCTACCTAACTCCACACAATGCTCACGCGACGCATTGACCTCCGTCATGTATTCTACCAGTGGTCGTGTGTCCCTACCTAACTCCACACAATGCTCATGCGACGCATTTACCTCCGTCATGTATTCTACCAGTGGTCGTGTGTCCCTACCTAACTCCACACAATGCTCACGCGACGCATTGACCTCCGTCTTGTATTCTACCAGTGGTCGTGTGTCCCTACCTAACTCCACACAATGCTCAAGCGACGCATTGACCTCCGTCATGTATTCTACCAGTGGTCGTGTGTCCCTACCTAACTCCACACAATGCTCATGCGACGCATTTACCTCCGTCATGTATTCTACCAGTGGTCGTGTGTCCCTACCTAACTCCACACAATGCTCACGCGACGCATTGACCTCCGTCTTGTATTCTACCAGTGGTCGTGTGTCCCTACCTAACTCCACACAATGCTCACGCGACGCATTGACCTCCGTCATGTATTCTACCAGTGGTCGTGTGTCCCTACCTAACTCCACACAATGCTCATGCGACGCATTTACCTCCGTCATGTATTCTACCAGTGGTCGTGTGTCCCTACCTAACTCCACACAATGCTCATGCGACGCATTTACCTCCGTCATGTATTCTACCAGTGGTCGTGTGTCCCTACCTTTATTGGTTAGTTGCCATAACATTACGAGAACAAAAGTAGATTTATATTCTTCGTTTCGTATTTTTTGGGAATATTAAAATGTTTAATAGTCTGCTTCTCCTGTTTCGCCTATCGTAAATGTTTCTATCATTCTCCCTAGATTTACTTAATCCAATCCTTCGACGCGTGACGTCACTAATCAATAATATCACGTCCAAACTTTAGACGTACATGCGCGTTATAGCGAGTGGATTTATTTCCAGTTATTCACTACAATAGAATAAGAATTCATGTACTACTAAACCATGTACCGAAATTTTCAAGGTTGTTGTTTTTTTCCAGGATTCAGTCTTGGCGACGAACTGGGTTTCCAGCAGTCATTGTCTACTTTAGAAAGCAACCGTCGTCGGTCGACTGACGTCCAGGGGGCCGCAGCTGCCAACGGACTAGCAGCCCAGCAGTCAGGGGTACGTAGTGTATCGAAGACCGTAAGGGTAGTGAAAGTGTATTCTCTGAGACTCTCACCCTATACTTACTTTACGCCCTGACTGGTGGCGTGGAATACTCACAGTATAAGACAGAAGAAACCTTGATTTTTTTCAATTCCTTCTATTAGTTCACGCTCTCTATACTGTATATATCTTGTACGAATTTTCAATCGCTAATAAAATATTTTTTTTCATCCACTCAAGTTCAAAAACATTTTTTTAAACTTTTAGTGGATGACACTTGATGTTAATACTTACTGTCATATATATTAATTTATTAATGAATTAATTTTAATTTTATATGGAAGAAAAACGTTTTACAAGGCGCAATGTATGCAATATAGTTATTTCGTCCCAATTTGTTTACAATAAGTGATATCCTATGATTTCATAAAAAAGATGATGTTATATTAGAGGTTATGTGGTAGAACAGCTGTTTTAACGCATAGGTTATGCAACTTTATTTATATTAACTGTAATTATTTAATAAAAAGTAACTCAAATGAAATTTTACTTTGCTGACCAAAGTACGAATTGACTTTATTGATTGTTGTTCATACGTAATTGTTGTTCATTGTTTGCATCTGGTTTACTGGAAACAGTTGTCGGAGTCTTTTGTTGAAACCTTTTTTGTTTATATTACTTGCTTTATCCATAACTTTAACCGATTTATTGCCACATAACTGTTACAATTCGACTGGACTTGTGACTAAATGGATACGGCCTTTGTAGGCAATAACAGTTCTCCACCGGCTCCACTCTACTTCAAAGGGCTATCTATATCCAGGAACCTACTGAGAATCCAACTTTAAGTTCTCGGATGGTCAACCCAAGCGACTTGCGTCACCAGGTCCGAGGGTTGTTGCCATACCGCATGGTGCTAGTTTGTTAAGAGGTCAAAGATATTTCTGTAAGGCCTGAATTGTTGTTTTTATAAGTTTATAATAGTAATTGTATTAGTAATAATTGAATTAATGTTCGGTTAAATAAGTTATTTAGAGATATGACATTGTATATTCTCACAGTAAAAAGTCTGAAGTAATGGACAAAAAGGATGATTTCAGCAACAAACATTCGCCATTATTTAAGTCTGTCCACTATAACAGTTCTGTCAAATGCTTGACATTTTCACTTCTCCATAGTCCACTTTCACTCTGTTCTTCATTGGCACCCGAAGTCCAATTAAACATAATATGCCAAAACAGACACTTGGCCACCATTTTAAAAAAAACCCCATTCGTTTCTTGGTGTAGCCTTTATAGCATACTGTTGTTTCTAAAATCTAAGACATTCAATACTCATACTTTAGTATGCAACGTAATAACGTCGATAGAGGTTTGCAGTTCTCCAGATAAACAAGTAATATAAACAACAAATGTTTAAAGTAAATTCTAACTTAGGTCACCAGAAATACTCTATTTTAGTTAACTTTTATTAAATAATGACAGTTAATATAAATAAATTAACATAACCTATGCGTTAAAACAGCTGTTCTATCACATATCCTACAACATAAACAGCAGTTCTAACACATAACATAAAATCAGACTTTTAATGAAATAGATGTTATCATTTATTATAAGCCAAATGGAATGAAATAACTATATTGCATACCTTGCCCCTTTTGTAAAAAGGCTTTCTCCTATATAAAACTAAAATTAATTCATTAAATTTAATTTACGAATTAATATTTGAAAAAAAAACTGTAGTAATATCAAGTGTCTCCCTCTACAAGTTTACAGAAATCTATATGAACTTGAGTAGATGAATAAAAAGTATTTTATTAACGATTGAAAACTTGAAGAAGATTTATATGGGGAGAGTGTAACCTAAAAGAAGGAATTGAAAAAACTACTTGGATTATTAATGCATAATTTTATAGAAAAGCAGACATTATAGAGTAATGCTGGAGACAACTACTCACATCCAAAAACACCACTTTCATTGCCATAGTATAGACAGCCCTGGCGTACAGTGCCCGTGTATTTATTGGAGGGGGGAACGTAATGGAAGGAATTCTTCGCGCATACTGATGCACACAATTGATTTGTATTAACCAAGGAATTGATTTGTGTAAACTACAGTAACATACTTATAAATAAATAAAACCTCTTTAGCCAAAAAAACCTATTATTTATGTTCTGATGTACATTTCGATTGCAAAGCGATCATCTTCAGAGGATACTACTAACTCTTCATGATTTATTAATTCAGAGGAGTTAGTATAGCAGTACTTTCCTCTAAAGATGATTGCTTTGCAATCGAACATAAATAAATAGTTTTTGTAGTTTAAAAGGTTTTATTTATTTACAGTTAAAAATCACACTACAGATTCTCCAAGTTATTTCAGTAACATAGGTTTAGCAAATACCAACCAAAGCAACCTCCAGTAAATCACGACTATTTTGCGGCTCATATCCGTTCTAGGCGCTCTCAATAATCCGGCAGTGCTCTGGTCCCAATTTGCCGGATTACAGAGTAATTGCTGTATGCCTAAATAAAGGACATAATGTTCTCTTGGCGCTGACGGTAACGAAATTTTGTAGCTCGTATCCGTTCTAGGCGCTCCCAGTAATCCGGCAGCGCTCTGGTCCCAATTTGCCGGATTACAGAGTAATTGCTGTATGCCTAAATGAAGGACATAATGTTCTCTTGGCGCTGACGGTAACGAAATTTTGCGGCTCGTATCCGTTCTAGAGGTTCCCAGTAATCCGGCAGTGCTCTGGTCCCAATTTGCCGGATTACAGAGTAATTGCTGTATGCCTAAATAAAGGACATAATATTCTCTTGGCGCTGACGGTAACGAAATTTTGCGGCTCGTATCCGTTCTAGGCGCTCCCAGTAATCCGGCAGTGCTCTGGTCACAATTTGCCGGACTACAGAGTAATTGCTGTATGCCTAAATAAAGGACATAATATTCTCTTGGCGCTGACGGTAACGAAATTTTGCGGCTCGTATCCGTTCTAGGCGCTCCCAGTAATCCGGCAGTGCTCTGGTCACAATTTGCCGGACTACAGAGTAATTGCTGTATGCCTAAATAAAGGACATAATATTCTCTTGGCGCTGACGGTAACGAAATGTTACGGCTCGTGTGGATAGACCTGGATTAAATGCGCTCTCTACCGGAGTGTAAGAGGGATACTCTAAAATTATAATTCTCCTTCTTGCATTTTTAAATGAGATTATTATTAATGTAAGTATAAAATTTACCGCTATTAATATTAACACGACATAACAGGTAATAACGCATTTACAGAATTTACGAGTAAATACAATAAATATACTTGTTTGTATACTAGAAGACACTCAATGTTCAGATCTCTTCTTACAACCGTACTTTCTAAACACTTTACCCACAAGTTGTTTCCCTCCATCCTAACCTTCACATACATGTGCGTAGGCTAGAAAGCCTTCTACGGGAATTGTATCACCTATGCATTAAAGATAATTGCTTTTTGTCTCAGCAGCTGTAGCAGTCAGCCTAGTTTTCTGTCAAGGCTATAAACAAGTGAGTGACAGATTATACTGCTCGAGAGATTTATTGCTTTACAAAACAATGGACTGGTGACAGTCGATGTTTCTTCGATGTATCCTCCTTGTTTAAATATTAATTAGATTTAAATAATTATCTCTGACCTATTATTATTTATTGGTATTTAATAATTACAGCGAATCACTTTACATTTGCAGTTCTTATAATAAAAAGTGAAACTGCTTTATTATGTTTTAGAGGGTAATTAATATTAACCGCTAATTCAAACAGGCTATTGTTTTACAATCATTGTAACGATTAATAACGTTTCCGCCATTAATTAATTGATTTGTAATGTTTGTGTAACAAAATGATGACTTTAGAGGTTAATTTATGATACTAACAAACCACGTATATTTAAGCAGTCGATTGTTGTATGGGTGAAACTGTAACTGACAACACAACTAAAACATACATCAGGGAATTGTTAATTTCCCATCAGTCAAATGGCGCCCTTCATTGTTGATACCTTCTGTATTAGTCCACTGGAGCTACCTCAAATCCAAGATGTACCAGCACCGTCCTCAATCTTTAGAAACCCTCAAAAGAAATTGAAACTCGGATACTTCCAACAATCTCTCCAGACGTGAGTGATGTGAGCAACAATGGATAGCCCCAGAAAACGACCGAATTTATTATTATAAGTAATTTATTATTTAAAACACTTTATTATTGCGTACTACTAAATGGTACACACGCACAGGCACATTAACACACGCATAAGCGCGTACACAAACACACACAAAATTGCAAGAAACAACTATCTCAATGCCTCACGCCTCTGGACTGATTCCTAAATATGATCAATGCCTCCGAGCCCCAGAAAAACAATACTTTATTTTTTATAAATAATTTCTAAAGAAGACTATAATAAGTGCGGTATAATTTGTTACAATTTGTCGTTGCCTACTTATTGAAAATTGTATTCTTTGTGTTTTTTTTTTAAATTTTAGACTGATATTTATATTTGTTGTCAAAATTGTAAACAACTTTAAAACCTGTGCAAATTTGACCCTTTAACAATAAAGTTAAACAATACAATTTCTTGGAAAGGTGAGAAATCTAGTAGACTTTTTACTAAAGCATAAAAATCAAATCCAATTTCGCCAGCAACATTATATTCATACTGACAAATACAAGATTGCTTAATTAGCTATACGTGGCGTTCTGTTTGCTCCCGCGTGAAACCAGTTCCCGCGCGCGACCTTGTTAGCGTCACAACTCTCTCCGCTAGCTTATATCTAGTAATGATCGTGTATTGCCAATGACACCGGGAGAGTAGCTACGAACTCGATTAATACAGGCGTTCAGTTAGTTCGTCTCGAGTTTGATTGACAATCATTAGAATCAACTGTGTCACTGAACGCGGAACCATTACGTTCATTCAGTTTGAATTACGTTCAACCGTGCGCCAAAATAAACAGTACTGAACGTGAATCAGCTGTAGTAGAATGACCGATATAAGGTCATTGTTGGTCGTTCCATAGGAGACCTAAGGTAATGTCGTTGTGGCTGAAACCTGCCTTTACCGTCTATGTGCCCTACTTGCTCGACATTATACGAGCAAGTGTCTCGTAAGACACCACTGATTGCCCTCGTATATAACATAGACTATACAATAAATTCTAAGCTATAAAATTCTGTATTTGTATAGTTGTACACACTGATGATGACTTTGGTACTGAAACGTGTTTGAAAACATATTATTGGTTATAATTTAGTGTTCGTTACTAATTATTTTTCTCTTGAGCTTTGTAGTCCATTACGTTCGGTGAAACTTAATTAACTTATAGAGTTTTAAGGTTTTATAATAAGTAGGTTCTTGTAAAATAGGAAAGTTTTTATAACCTTACAAAATTTAAAGTTCGGATGGTCATAAACTAATGTAAAAGTGATTCATATTCAATGTTGATTGACTTTTATTTCACACAGATTTTTCTAGTTTCATTAGCTTTTCAAATTGTAGAGTGTTTGAATATTTCATTTCTAATAATGTTTGTATCCATCTTGTCTATTTATTAAATTTTTATTGAAGCAATATGAAAATTGTATTATTGTTTTTAAGACATTTATTGATTTTTTAAATGTAACTTTCCTTTGTTTTTCCTTGACTGGTAGAGAGAAATTTATTTTCTTAACTTTTTATACTAAAATTAAATAATATCCCTGTTATTATCAATAAACGAGAAAAATAAAATTAAAAATTTGTAATATTCCAACAATTACCCCTATAAATACAAGTAAATACTGTATGTGCAAAATTAACAGTACTGAAGCAGTTGTAAATTTTTATTTTATTTACACAGTTTTACAAACATATCTAAATAAAAAGAAGCTAAAGCAGTTAAACTCAGGTATAACACGTCCTGTATAGCCTCTGCTCAATTTGAGGCAACACCCGTAGGCCTACTATTCTTGCAGGTTTTGCTTCATATTGGTGAAGAGGCCTTGCTTCATGCTCGTTATACAGATGGTTATTTTTCCTGTAGTAGGACGATGGTGGTTGGTGGATAATCACGGAAAATCTTCCCCTTAATCATTGCCTAGACGTAGGCGTGAGGCAGGAAGAACAGTTTGTTCTAAGAGAAATGAGACGATTGCCAAAGGTTTCTTGAAGGAACCTATGTTGTCTAAGGCAGTATGACTGGTTGCGCACGATGCTGGAACCATTGTAAACGAAAAGCCAGGTTTCAAGCACAACAAAATCTCCTGAGGTCTCCTATAAAACGACCAAAAATTACCTTATATCCGTCATTCTACCACAGCTTATTCAGTTTCTTACAGCTGATTCGAAAACTGCTTAATTTGAAAAGCAAACTTGACATTTAGAAACTAGTACTAGCTCGGAGGTTTCATGTATACGAGGGCAATCAATGGTTTTTTATAACCGACAGTTATAAATCTTCTATTTAAGGTCGAAACGTTTCGTAGGAAAGATTAATCTTTTTGACAGCTTAGGCCAAATCTGTGATGGTGTCATGTTAGTGTCGAGAAGTTCAGTGGTCGTGTCGAAATTTGAGGTTTGAATTGCGTAAGAAATAGGTAGCAGTCTATAGCGGTGATATGTTTGGGAAATATTAAGTTAGAAAATATGTAAAGAAATATTACATTATAAACTCTAGAAAAGTTCTAGTAATACAATAAGCAAAACTATTGTAACTTTCGATCGTCTTAGGCCGAAGCTTTCGTTCGTTATATAGAAAAATAATTTCTAGGAATGTTTGCTTATTATTCGTTACAAGCGGGTTCGTATTTTTATTCCTTTTGTTGGGAACTATTTGGGAAAAATCTGGAATTACAAACTATCTTTCCACCTTCTTCAAAGTCTACGTGGGTCTTGCGGAGATCCGTTCTTAGCTATTCGCACTATTTTATCTCTGTTTTCTCGCGGACGTATTTGTTCTCGTTCTATGTGTAAAACACCTTTAAACTGATTTCGCTTCGGTCATGTTTACTCGCTTCTATCTTAAATGAAAGTTTATCTTGATGTTGGAGTTTCAGTGACTTTGATTTGATTAGTCAACTTTTTATAATTCCAGTTCCTAATTTTATTTATTTTGGGTAAAACCTAAGCAGTTACATTGGAAGGCATCCGGGCCAGAAACTCTTACGGAAAGAGATGCTTTGGAGCTTGAAGGCATCCGGGCCAGAAACTCTTACAGAAAGAGATGCTTTGGGGCTTGAAGGCATCCGGGCCAGAAACTCTTACAGAAAGAGATGGTTTGGAGCTTGAAGGCATCCGGGCCAGAAACTCTTACAGAAAGAGATGGTTTGGAGCTTGAAGGCATCCGGGCCAGAAACTCTTACAGAAAGAGATGCTTTGGAGCTTGAAGGCATCCGGGCCAGAAACTCTTACAGAAAGAGATGCTTTGGAGCTTTAGTACATTCTCGATTATAGGAAGCCCGACGTCGGGTTAACCGAAAAAACATATACGCGACATGTATACGCCTCAGCATACTTTGAAACCAAAAATAGGTGTATCACTTCGTATACGTAACCCATTTATGAATTTCTTAAAGAAGTAATTGCTTTAACTGGATTACACACACACACACATACACGCACGCGCGCGCGAACCCCGCTCGCAAATACGTGATCTGTTTAACGTATTTTAGAAGGTTAAATCGATAGGAAACTACCAATTAAACTGCTTAATTAAGCTGCAAGTGTCAGTGCCAAGGGAGCTGGAGCCAGCGTGTAATTAATTTGCCATACTTAAATCGACAAGTGGCTGTGCTGCAACTGGTGCCATAGGCATTGTTGTGCATCCATAAATAACAATCAACAAATCTTGCTGTTCCTAACTAAAGCACTCGGTCTGTAGTTAGTTCGTTGTCTTAAATCCAAATATAATTTTAATGAAAAAATCTTTTTTTTTGTTTCGAATAATCACTTACGTCACACCTTAAGATATATTGACAAAATGGGAAAAGATGGAAAAAGTAGGTAATATTTTTTTTATTTTAAAATATCAGCTTAATATTAAACAAAGCGAAAATATCCTGTCACTTTAGTCACATAGTTAAGTCACTAGTTCCAAGAAAAACACGTACAAATTTAAAGTGAATAGAATTGATTTCGGAACGGATACATTGGGCCGAACAAATAATCAACTGTTCCAGTTTCAATTCCAAATTCCTCCAACGCTGAGCCAATACGTCCTTGGCCGCTGTGGGCTTTACCCAATGGAGTTACAAGAAATACTATCTCTACAGCAACCATCTGCTTATCACGGTGTAACAGAATATCGGGGAGCCGACTCAGTGCTCATCATTACCACTTCGGAGAGAGCAATCCTTGACAAGTTGTTTGTAAGCAATGTTTGACTATGACGTCCTCTCTTACTCTGTCAAACTGAGTTTATCAGTGTATTCATGTCTCATTGTCTTAGTCTTACTTGCACCCCCTCTCAAGTCAACTTCCACGCAGTGTATTCATGTCTCATTGTCTTAGTCTTACTTGCACCCCCTCTCTAAGTCAACTTCCACGCAGTGTATTCATGTCTCATTGTCTTAGTCTTACTTGCACCCCCTCTCAAGTCAACTTCCACGCAGTGTATTCATGTCTCATTGTCTTAGTCTTACTTGCACCCCCTCTCTAAGTCAACTTCCACGCAGTGTATTCATGTCTCATTGTCTTAGTCTTACTTGCACCCCCTCTCAAGTCAACTTCCACGCAGTGTATTCATGTCTCATTGTCTTAGTCTTACTTGCACCCCCTCTCTAAGTCAACTTCCACGCAGTGTATTCATGTCTCATTGTCTTAGTCTTACTTGCACTCCCTCTCAAGTCAACTTCCACGCAGTGTATTCATGTCTCATTGTCTTAGTCTTAATTGCACCCCCTCTCAAGTCAACTTCCACGCAGTGTATTCATGTCTCATTGTCTTAGTCCTACTTGCACCCCCTCTCAAGTCAACTTCCACGCAGTGTATTCATGTCTCATTGTCTTAGTCTTACTTGCACCCCCTCTCAAGTCAACTTCCACGCAGTGTATTCATGTCTCATTGTCTTAGTCTTACTTGCACCCCCTCTCTAAGTCAACTTTCACGCAGTGTATTCATGTCTCATTGTCTTAGTCTTACTTGCACCCCCTCTCAAGTCAACTTCCACGCAGTGTATTCATGTCTCATTGTCTTAGTCTTACTTGCACCCCCTCTCTAAGTCAACTTCCACGCAGTGTATTCATGTCTCATTGTCTTAGTCTTACTTGCACCCCCTCTCAAGTCAACTTCCACGCAGTGTATTCATGTCTCATTGTCTTAGTCTTACTTGCACCCCCTCTCTAAGTCAACTTTCACGCAGTGTATTCATGTCTCATTGTCTTAGTCTTACTTGCACCCCCTCTCTAAGTCAACTTTCACGCAGTGTATTCATGTCTCATTGTCTTAGTCTTACTTGCACCCCCTCTCAAGTCAACTTCCACGCAGTGTATTCATGTCTCATTGTCTTAGTCTTACTTGCACCCCCTCTCAAGTCAACTTCCACGCAGTGTATTCATGTCTCATTGTCTTAGTCCTACTTGCACCCCCTCTCTAAGTCAACTTCCACGTTCCGCCTTCAACCCTTTGGTAATTATGCTCCCGCAATTATTGCGTCCTTTAAAAAAACTGTTTACGACAAGTATAAAACAAGTATAACAATGGAAAGATGTGTATAGTTCATGTAACGTGTTTATTATTGGAGTAATAAGGAAATTGTCGCTACGTAAGCACTGTCGGACATAGTGACTGATTAGCGTACTTGCCCACTGACTGTCGGAAGTACTGACTGACTTACTCATAAACCTTGGCTGACTGACTGAATGACTTACTGACTGATTGACTGTTAGACTGACTGACGTAGTTACTGAAGACTTATTGACATACTTAATGGCTGGCCTACAATTAGACTGACTTACTTATAGCTGTGGCCGACTGAATGGCTGACTTACTGACTGGTTAACGTTACGACTGACTGACTGACTCATTGTCTGCTAGACTGACTGACGTAGTTACTGAAGACTTATTGACATACTTAATGGCTGGCCTACAATTTGACTGACTTACTTATAGCTGTGGCCGACTGAATGGCTGACTTACTGACTGGTTAACGTTACGACTGACTGACTGACTCATTGTCTGCTAGACTGACTGACGTAGTTACTGAAGACTTATTGACATACTTAATGGCTGGCCTACAATTTGACTGACTTACTTATAGCTGTGGCCGACTGAATGGCTGACTTACTGACTGGTTAACGTTACGACTGACTGACTGACTCATTGTCTGCTAGACTGACTGACGTAGTTACTGAAGACTTATTGACATACTTAATGGCTGGCCTACAATTTGACTGACTTACTTATAGCTGTGGCCGACTGAATGGCTGACTTACTGACTGGTTAACGTTACGACTGACTGACTGACTCATTGTCTGCTAGACTGACTGACGTAGTTACTGAAGACTTATTGACATACTTAATGGCTGGCCTACAATTTGACTGACTTACTTATAGCTGTGGCCGACTGAATGGCTGACTTACTGACTGGTTAACGTTACGACTGACTGACTGACTCATTGTCTGCTAGACTGACTGACGTAGTTACTGAAGACTTATTGACATACTTAATGGCTGGCCTACAATTTGACTGACTTACTTATAGCTGTGGCCGACTGAATGGCTGACTTACTGACTGGTTAACGTTACGACTGACTGACTGACTCATTGTCTGCTAGACTGACTGACGTAGTTACTGAAGACTTATTGACATACTTAATGGCTGGCCTACAATTTGACTGACTTACTTATAGCTGTGGCCGACTGAATGGCTGACTTACTGACTGGTTAACGTTACGACTGACTGACTGACTCATTGTCTGCTAGACTGACTGACGTAGTTACTGAAGACTTATTGACATACTTAATGGCTGGCCTACAATTTGACTGACTTACTTATAGCTGTGGCCGACTGAATCGCTAACTTACTGACTGGTTAACGTTACGACTGACTGACTGACTCATTGTCTGCTAGACTGACTGACGTAGTTACTGAAGACTTATTGACATACTTAATGGCTGGCCTACAATTTGACTGACTTACTTATAGCTGTGGCCGACTGAATGGCTGACTTACTGACTGGTTAACGTTACGACTGACTGACTGACTCATTGTCTGCTAGACTGACTGACGTAGTTACTGAAGACTTATTGACATACTTAATGGCTGGCCTACAATTTGACTGACTTACTTATAGCTGTGGCCGACTGAATGGCTGACTTACTGACTGGTTAACGTTACGACTGACTGACTGACTCATTGTCTGCTAGACTGACTGACGTAGTTACTGAAGACTTATTGACATACTTAATGGCTGGCCTACAATTTGACTGACTTACTTATAGCTGTGGCCGACTGAATGGCTGACTTACTGACTGGTTAACGTTACGACTGACTGACTGACTCATTGTGTGCTAAACTGACTGACGTAGTTACTGAAGACTTATTGACATACTTAATGGCTGGCCTACAATTTGACTGACTTACTTATAGCTGTGGCCGACTGAATGGCTGACTTACTGACTGGTTAACGTTACGACTGACTGACTGACTCATTGTCTGCTAGACTGATTGACGTAGCTACTGATATCTGATTACCGTATTTACTGAGTGACTTACTTATACGTCTGGCTGACTAATTGATTAACTTTATGACTGACTAACGTTACGACTGACTGACTGACTCATTGTCTGCTAGACTGATTGACGTAGTTACTGATATATGATTACCGTATTTACTGACTGACTTACTTATACGTCTGGCTGACTGATTGATTAACTTGGTGAGTGATTGACGTTACGACTGACTGACTGATTTACACACTGACCTATTAACTGCTAGACAAACTGACATTGACACTGATGACTGATTTACGTACTTACTGACTGACTTACTATTTGACCGACTTACTTGTAGGCCTACCTGACTGAGTGACCGATTTTCTGACTAATTGACTTACTTATATGTCTGGATGACTGGGTGACCAACGTTATGACTGATTGACGTTACGACTGACTGACTTATTTACTGATTGACCTATTAACTGCTAGACAAACTGACGTAGTTACTGACGACTGAATTACGTACTTACTGACTGACTTACTTATAGGTCGGGGTGACTGATTGAATAACGTGGTGACTGATTGACGTTACGACTGACTGATTGACATATTTAATGATTGATCTATTAACTGCTAGATAAACTGACGTAGTTACTGATGAGTGAATTACGTACTTACTGACTGACTTACTATTAGACTGACTTACTTATAGGTCGGGGTGACTGATTGAAAAACGTGGTGACTGATTGACGTTACGACTGACTGACTGATTTACTGATTGACCTAATAACTGCTGTACAAACTGACGTAGTTACTGATGACTGAATTACGTACTTACTGACTGACTTACTATTAGACTGACTTACTTATAGGTCGGGGTGACTGATTGATTAACTTGGTGACTGATTGACGTTACGACTGACTGACTGATTTACTGATTGACCTATTACCTGCTATACAAACTGACGTAGTTACTGATAACTGAATCACGTACTTACTGACTGACTGACTTACTATTAGACTGACTTACTTATAGGTCGGGATGACTGATTGAATAACGTGGTGACTGATTGACGTTACGACTGACTGGCTGACTGACTTACTATTAGACTGACTTACTTATAGGTCGGGCTGACTGATTGATTAACTTGGTGACTGATTGACGTTACGACTGACTGACTGATTTACTGATTGATCTAATAACTGCTATACAAACTGACGTAGTTACTGATGACTGAATTACGTACTTACTGACTGACTTACTATTAGACTGACTTACTTATAGGTCGGGGTGACTGATTGATTAACTTGGTGAGTGATTGACGTTACGACTGACTGACTGACTTATTTACTGATTGATCTATTAACTGCTAGATAAACTGACGTAGTTACTGATGACTGAATTGCGTACTTACTGACTGACTTACTATTAGACTGACTTACTATTAGGGCGGGCTGACTGATTGATTAACTTGGTGAGTGATTGACGTTACAACTGACTGACTGATTTACTGATTGACCTATTAACTGCTATACAAACTGACGTAGTTACTGATGACTGAATTACGTACTTACTGACTGACTTACTATTAGACTGACTTACTATTAGGGCGGGCTGACTGATTGATTAACTTGGTGAGTGATTGACGTTACAACTGACTGACTGACTTATTTACTGATTGATCTATTAACTGCTAGATAAACTGACGTAGTTACTGATGACTGAATTACGTATTTACTGACTGACCTACTATTAGACTGACTTACTTATAGGTCGGGCTGACTGATTGATTAACTTGATGACTGATTGACGTTACGACTGACTGACTGATTTACTGATTGACCTATTAACTGCTAGAGAAACTGACGTAGTTACTGATGACTGAATTACGTACTTACTGACTGACTTACTATTAGACTGACTTACTTATAGGTCGGGGTGACTGATTGATTAACTTGGTGAGTGATTGACGTTGCGACTGACTGACTGATTTACTGATTGACCTATTAACTGCTAGACAAACTGACGTAGTTAGCGATGACTGAATTACATACTTACTGACTGACTTACTATTAGACTGACTTACTTATAGGTCGAGCTTATGACTGACTGACTTATTTACTGCTAGACTAACTTAAGGTCGACTGATTAACGTACTTTCAGGCTGACTGCCTGACATATTGACTTACTTAGGCCTGCTTATAGACCCTGGATAAATGATGGACTGATTGATTCACTTCGAGACTGACCGACGTAATTACTGATTGACAAACTGGCGGAATTACGGACCGACAGATCTCTATTTGTCATGCATCACCACATCAGATTCTGATAAACCTATAGGACTCATTACTCTGTCCCTATGATTCCGTTTAGTTTTCCCAACATATTTTTTTTGCTACAATTAAAAAATTTTAATGTTGTCGTGTTTTTTGTCAGAAGTATTTCCAACTATAATTATGGTAAACGTGAACATCGTGGTTTTAGTTTACTTTAGATTGAAACTGAGAAAATATTGCGTCACGTAATCGTGACAACATTCTCTAGCTCGTGTTGCCAGAATATCCCAACTCATTATCTTCTGTTATTAATAGACTATCTGCAACCTGAAAATTCCCCTTTAATTCTGCTGCAAATGCATGTTATGCAATAAGAAACCCTGAAGTAGTGACCTTGTCAGAAGAGAAACCTATGGTTTTAAAGTGTTCTCTATTGACCTTCATTTCTTTTATAATACTTAAACTTGAAAATGTCTGTTGATTTGTGTCGTTCGGCCTGCCTTATACAGCGCCTTGTTTGACTCAAATTTATAAGTAAAAAAATTGATTGGTAACGTTCAAACAGCACAAATAACAACCCTTTTATAACATTGAAAACCACGAAACAAAGTATACTGAATGAAGCACCGTCTACCTTCGTTTAGTAATTTGAAGAATTAGAAAATTCAGTTAATTTTATAGTAAACATTTAATAAAAGTATTTTAAGTGTAAAATCAAAAGAGATATTTAAAATGATATTAGGAAAGGAAACACCATTGTAAAAAATTGGTGCTTTAGAAAGAAGAAATCTGGGTTTGATTAAAATAATAATAAAATTATAAGTAAATTATATTTATATAAAACAATTAATAAAAAAAGGAATTTTCTATAAAATATAAAATCTAAACTAAACCCACCGAAGTTGGTAATGAATGTATGAAATTATTATTAAATAAAAAGTAACTTAATAATGGATGTGAAACATGAGAAATAAAGCAAAACCTAAGACAAAAAACTAAGGAAAAATAAAATGTAAAAAAAATAACCACTTTGATTAACTCACAGACTCTTAAAATAAAAAAAAATACGTTCCGAAATCAAATCTTTAGAGAACAAGAAATATTACCATGGGGTTTCGAAAAACCGTTATTTTAATGACTATAAAACCGCTAATTTAATACCCGGATCTGGGCCTCGTCAGTCTGTAGTGAGGCACTTCCGTCCACACGCGCATACGTTCAATAGACGACCCTCCCTGTAGGCGAAGGATTTAGGATATTTTGTCCCGGTAACTTACTAAGTTGTTGAGCTTTCCAAGTATAAAGTCGTAACGAATCTAGTTATGCTAAAGAAAGATAGATGTGATCATCTAATAAAAAGACAGATTATCTGGTCAGTCTTTAGTGAATGATGACCTTACACAGCCGAAACCTCTGAAAATAAAGTTGAGAGTTGGCATCCGTAAATTAAATAAAATTATTGCTACAACTCCTGCATTGTATATATATATATATATATATATATATATATATATATATATATATATATATATATATATATATATATATATATATTTTAAATATATTAAATATAAAGATATGTTTTCATGTAATATAGTTAATAAATTAAAAATATTTCAAAAACAAGAATACTTTTAATGAATATATTTATTCAAAGCTTTTCGCCGATAAAATAGTACCAGCATCTTCAGGAAAATAATAATCTAAATAAATATTTTTACAAAATTAAATTATATGTGCTACAAACGACCATATGTTCATAAGTATTGCACTTTATGTAAATTTTTCTATAACATCAATGATCTTATAAATAGTTTGATGCCTTGATCTCACTTGAATTTGTTCATCAATTAATTTGTCTTTAACTTTATGCTTATAAATTTCCAATGTTTCAAATATATTCATTTTTAATCCTTTATTTAATTCTTTTATTAATTTCATATTTTCTATTTCCGGAAACTCGTGTCCATTATTAATACAATGCGTAGCTAAATTTGATTTGTATATATATACTGTAAACGTATGGTACGATTAATATTTTTCAATTTCAAAATCAGAGTTAGTTCTGGTTTTATGAGAATTTTGAAGGCTTTATTATTTAACATTTTTTATGAAAATGTACTATAAAAAAGTATTTAATTGCATTTTATATACTTTAAAATAAAAACTTTATAAATTATTAATTACTTTCAAATAATGTTTGTAATAAGAGTTAATTAAATCTATATCATGTAGATATTAAAGCCTCTAATTGTTTAAAGCTTTCATAAACAGCTGATAACGATGTTGTAAAAATGAAATCCATCATATTTTTGTACTGTTATGTTTTATTTTAATTTAATGAAGAAAAACAAAAGTTAACAGGTGCATACAATAGATCAATTTCGTATTTCTAATATATAGGAGTGGTAACCCTTACAACCCCTTATAACCCCCGTTCTGTGAGTGGTCAGAGTCTATCCCAATCTTGACTTTCCCCTAACCGAACTCAACACCCAATAAGTTGGACTAAGTTGTAATAAGTTGATTCATAATGAACATACTTTGTCTACAGTTCTACAGATCAGTTTAAGTAACTGTGAACCGGCCTGGCGTGACGTCAAGGCAGGAGGCAGGACTAGACTCTCACCGAAGGAGTATAGGAATATAGAGGGGAAAGGAAGAGGATGGAATATATGTAGAACTAATATAAGGTCATGAACTTGTCATTTTATTATGAATGGCTGGGAATTGTTATTCGGGTGGTCAGCGTCGCTCACCTTAAGTAGACCGCTTCATAGGTTAAAAAGGGTTGTGGAAATCTGGGTCTCTCGAGCGTGTTCCTTGCTTTGAACCTTGTACATTCCCAGAGGATTTGGTTTTCAATTTTTAAATTCCTTCTGTTTGTTCACACTTTCGCCTTATTTCTTGTTCCAATTTCCAATTGTTAATAAATTACTTTTATTCAATAGCTAAAGTTCAAATATATTTTTTTAATCCTTTAGTGGATGCCACTTGATGTTAATACAGGTTTTTTCAAATATTAATTCATTAAGTAAATTAATTAATGAATTCATTTTAGTTTTATATGGGAGAAATACTTTTCACAAAAGGAACAAGGTATGCAATACAATTGTTTTGGCTCAATGAAATAAGTGATAGCATGTTTTCCTAATACAGGTGATTTTATAAAACAGCTGATTTTATGTTACAAATTATGTGATGAAACAGCTGTTTTACGCATAGGTTATGTTACTTTATTTATACTCATAGTTATTATATAAAAAGTAATTAAAATAAATATTTCTTTGATGACCCAAGTTTTGTTTCTATTGGTCGTGAATTTTATCTTTTTTTAAATTAATTACAAAATTATGTTTTTATGAATGTTTATTGATCAAAATGAATCCGTTTATGCCATTAGCACGGCTAAAGGGAGACAGTGCAGAGCTGGCCTTGGGGCATCCAAGGGAGGAAATGTGGCCAACCCCCCCTTTATTATCCTAGATACTTATTTCCACAGGCAAAGTTAACCGAGGGGCTTTCGTAGCGACAGAAATTTCTTTGCGTTTCCAGGGATCATGAACCTTTAGGTTTGTAGACTCTATGGCTCCACCTACTGGACCACTCAGGGGCCTGAATTCCTAAAAATATTTGAAGTTAAACATTTTATAAAACCTTAATAAAATTTAAAAATTGCCTTACAAATACTTGCCCATAAGTGCATTATATAAAATTACACAATATAAACATTTTATAAGGTCTTTAAATATTTTTTAAAACCCCTTATTAATTAATAAATAGCCCACCTGTGAATAGATTAGAGGTATTGTTGTTATTGTGGTCTAGCCAGGGGATGGACAAGGGGCACGTACCCCCCAAACCTACTTTTTCTACTTACCATTGAAAAATATTAACCTATAAAACGGTGCTAGGTTTTTAGCTAAACCGCTTCCCGACGACCAAACAATTATGTAATTTTAACTAGCAAACTTGCACAAAATATAATTCTAGAGATAAATACATCGTCCTGGCTACTTCCATGGGTCTAACTAACAGTCACTGAATACGTTATAAAGAGCAGAACAAACTGTAGCTAGCGCACAGCTCCAAGCCGCGTGCCTATGTACAGACGTTATCAGGGGATCGGAAAGCCGTAGTCATGGTTGCAGGATCAGAGGAAGTTACGCACAGGATTTCAATCCTGCATTCGACGCAACACCATGTAAATAGCCTTGGCTTTTGTAGTCTTGCTATTGTAACATCTTCAAACTGGTTCTCTTTACAATTATTTGAGCAGCAAATACCAAACCAGTTATAAATCTAATAATGAAAATCCTTGTAATCGTAATTATAACAATAGCAGGGCTTATAGATATAATTATAATAATGATACATAATTGAGATAATAGTTATAACATTAATGAGAAAATGATTTCTATAATATAGCTTCTGTTTTAAAGTGGTCGCTCGTAACAACTGATTCAAACATTCACTGTGCGTAAGCGCTTGCATGAGTGTGTGTGTTCGCGTGCGTGTGCATGCGCGCTTGTGTGTGTGTGTGTGTGCGAGCGCGCGCGCTCGCGTTTTAAAAGACATTTATAAAAGGGGAATTATCACGTTTAACAACCGTTGAATATATACGAACTCTATATAAAATTTAACTAAAGTTAACTATTTTGTTTACTACCCCATTAAAAACAGTGACAATTATTATGACTAAATTAAGTTATTATTATTAATACAAGGTGGCGAACATAAAAGTAGTCCCGTAACGTAGCTGAGATTGTATAATGCTTGAACCGAATCAAGGGAAATTCCCCCTATTTTTCCCTCACCGTGTACAACCTGCAAATGTAAAGGACATAATAGCGTAGCAAACAGCCCGGATGTAGGCTGGTTATTTGGCTTAATGCTTGTACCGAATCAAGGGAAATTCCCCCTATTTTTCCCTCACCGTGTACAACCTGCAAATGTAAAGGACATAATAGCGTAGCAAACAGCCCGGATGTAGGCTGGTTATTTGGCTTAATGCTTGTACCGAATCAAGGGAAATTCCCCTTATTTTTCCCTCACCGTGTACAACCTGCAAATATAAAGGACATAATAGCGTAGCAAACAGCCCGGATGTAGGCTGGTTATTTGGCTTAATGCTTGTACCGAATCAAGGGAAATTCCCCCTATTTTTCCCTCACCGTGTACAACCTGCAAATGTAAAGGACATAATAGCGTAGCATACCGGATGTAGATGGGCTACTTGGCACAATGCAGACGTATTCAGTGAAACAGAGAGTTTTTATTGTAGAGTGTTGTGTCCAAAGCGGTTCCATTAATGACACCCGTACCCAGAGTGAGTCCTCTCTATTTCAAGATGGCTAGAGGATAGTTCAAGTGATGCTACAAAAATGGCGTAGTACGACAACATTTGTAAATACAGAGAAATAAGCCTAATTTAGTCCAAAGTCCTGAAGTTGTTGCTAACATCGCAGATCGTATAGGGCAAAGTCAGTAAGTCGACTCGGCATTCATCACAGCAAGTTGGCGTGTGTCGCAGATCTTGCCAAAGAGTTCTCATGCTCTTTATTGTATTCGTAAATTGTTACAAATATCCAAGATATGTTGTAAATACACAGATTTTATTTCAATAGTTGCATTTTTTACGGGACTACTTTTATGTGCGCCACCCTGTATTATAGCAAAGTGTCAAATATATTATTGAAAATATACGTAGAGCATTTATTTAGTTAGTCTACATATGTACACTAAAACCTGTAACAATATTTATATTGTACATATCTATTTATATGTTACATATCTACTTGTGTATTTACATTGCCTGAAATTAGCACATAGCCTACATCCAGGTGCACGTATTTGAAGATATGTGTTTTTTTTATATAATAGAATGTATGCCAAGGAAATCAATAATCATTGGCAAACCTTGAGGCAGTAGCCTACAAGTAAAAATTAAAATATTATATTCGACTGCTTTAATTTTGTTTATTGCCCCCCTTATGTCTATAACGTCTATTTTCTTAATAAAATGACAAACGCCACATTGTCGTGCGAAAAACTCCTTTTTGATTCTTCGGAGAAACAACTACCATAAACAAAGTTCTATGTTGCAAAAACTTACAAAATTAATTTCCCACAGAATTATTAAAAGTCTTGGGAACCAGTTGAAATACAACCATTAAAAATTTTAACTTGACGTTAAAATTCTCCGACAAAGGTCAAAACATAAAGTATAGCATGACAGATATTTGGGTTGAATTTGTCCCCCAAAGGTATTCAGGTTGGCCATTGGAAAGCGGACTTGCGCAATGGGACACTTCAGTAATTTGTACATTTGGCAACGGAGGCTGCAACCGCGGCGTGAGGTTATGTATCAAGTGGAAAGCAATTTATAGGCCAACTCGGAGTTCCCACGTGGGTGACACTTACATTGTTGTGAGGCAACGGCGGAGATTTTAATTTTGGTAAAGTTGTGTATGCAATGTAACAAGTATTATAGACAAAACATTTTTAAAGCCAATTGCTATTTAGGTCGACAGAGAAAATTGTTTTAGTTACTTTTTATTAAATAATTACTATTGTCATAAATAAAGTAACATAACCTATGCGTTAAAACAGCTGTTTTACCACATAACCTATAACATGAAATCACCTGTTTTATAATGTCATGTTATCAGTTATTCTGTGCCAAATGGGACTAATTAACTATATTGTATACCTTGCCTCTTATATGAATAGTTTTCTCCCATATAAAACTAATATTAATTCATTAAATTTAATTATTGAATTATTATTTTTCTAAAATGTATTAACATCAAGTATCATCCATTACAGGCTTTAAAAAATGTATTTTAACTTGAGTGGATGAATAGAAAAGTATTTTTTTAACGATTGAAAATTTAAACACTATATGTATATATATATATATATATATATATATATATATATATATATATATATATATATATATATATATATAGTGTTTAAATTTTATACCTATAAAATTTAGTGTAGGTGTTTTTAGTTCACCCGGAGAGGGTGAACTAATAGAAGGAATTGAAAAATAACGTTAAATGTTAGTTATTTTGGGTTTACTAAGTTAGAAATAACGTTAAATGTTAGTTATTTTGGGTTTACTAAGTTAGAAATAGCGTTAAATGTTAGTTATTTTGGGTTTACTAAGTTAGAAATAACGGAGTTTAAATGACGATAAAAATAAGATAAAACGAAATAATTTTTCCTTGGCAGCTTTTACGAAGCTTTTATTTAATAATATTCAGTCCGATAATGACATATAAAAAGCGATTCGTAATTACAAAGAAAACCTATGACAGTAGGTTCGCCAAGACACATGTGCCAGAATCAGTATGAAGGGGACTTAAAGGGGCACAGTCTGAAGGGGACTTAAAGTGCAATCCGTCCCCTTTGCCCGGCCTAATTACTTAACGTCTTTCACACTGGGAATCATTTACCCTCTAGTTCTAGTAAAAGTCCTGTTCGAATAGCTAGAGTCACGTGGCAAACAGTGCCGCCGGACCCCTTAACGTCTTTCACACTGGGAATCATTTACCCTCTAGTTCTAGTAAAAAGTCCTGTTCGAATAGCTAGAGTCACGTGGCAAACAGTGCCGCCGGACCCCTTAACGTCTTTCACACTGGGAATCATTTACCCTCTAGTTCTAGTAAAAAGTCCTGTTCGAATAGCTAGAGTCACGTGGCGAACAGTGCCGCCGGACCCCTTAACGTCTTTCACACTGGGAATCATTTACCCTCTAGTTCTAGTAAAAAGTCCTGTTCGAATAGCTAGAGTCACGTGGCAAACAGTGCCGCCGGACCCCTTAACGTCTTTCACACTGGGAATCATTTACCCTCTAGTTCTAGTAAAAAGTCCTGTTCGAATAGCTAGAGTCACGTGGCAAACAGTGCCGCCGGACCCCTTAACGTCTTTCACACTGGGAATCATTTACCCTCTAGTTCTAGTAAAAAGTCCTGTTCGAATAGCTAGAGTCTCGTGGCGAACAGTGCCGCCGGACCCCTTAACGTCTTTCACACTGGGAATCATTTACCCTCTAGTTCTAGTAAAAAGTCCTGTTCGAATAGCTAGAGTCACGTGGCAAACAGTGCCGCCGGACCCCTTAACGTCTTTCACACTGGGAATCATTTACCCTCTAGTTCTAGTAAAAAGTCCTGTTCGAATAGCTAGAGTCACGTGGCAAACAGTGCCGCCGGACCCCTTAACGTCTTTCACACTGGGAATCATTTACCCTCTAGTTCTAGTAAAAAGTCCTGTTCGAATAGCTAGAGTCACGTGGCAAACAGTGCCGCCGGACCCCCTCCCCCTGACTCAGTGTTATGACGTTTTAATGTAATGCTGTTTATCTATTCATCGTCGACAACGGCCCTTCGCACAGATAAACATTCTACCTAATGCTATCTGTTTATCTATTCATCGTCGACAACGGCCCTTCGCACAGATAAACATTCTACCTAATGCTATCTGTTTATCTATTCATCGTCGACAACGGCCCTTCGCACAGATAAACATTCTACCTAATGCTATCTGTTTATCTATTCATCGTCCACAACGGCCCTTCGCACAGATAAACATTCTACCTAATGCTATCTGTTTATCTATTCATCGTCCACAACGGCCCTTCGCACAGATAAACATTCTACCTAATGCTATCTGTTTATCTATTCATCGTCCACAACGGCCCTTCGCACAGATAAACATTCTACCTAATGCTATCTGTTTATCTATTCATCGTCGACAACGGCCCTTCGCACAGATAAACATTCTACCTAATGCTATCTGTTTATCTATTCATCGTCGACAACGGCCCTTCGCACAGATAAACATTCTACCTAATGCTATCTGTTTATCTATTCATCGTCGACAACGGCCCTTCGCACAGATAAACATTCTACCTAATGCTATCTGTTTATCTATTCATCGTCCACAACGGCCCTTCGCACAGATAAACATTCTACCTAATGCTATCTGTTTATCTATTCATCGTCCACAACGGCCCTTCGCACAGATAAACATTCTACCTAATGCTATCTGTTTATCTATTCATCGTCCACAACGGCCCTTCGCACAGATAAACATTCTACCTAATGCTATCTGTTTATCTATTCATCGTCGACAACGGCCCTTCGCACAGATAAACATTCTACCTAATGCTATCTGTTTATCTATTCATCGTCCACAACGGCCCTTCGCACAGATAAACATTCTACCTAATGCTATCTGTTTATCTATTCATCGTCCACAACGGCCCTTCGCGCAGATAAACATTCTACCTAATGCTATCTGTTTATCTATTCATCGTCCACAACGGCCCTTCGCACAGATAAACATTCTACCTAATGCTATCTGTTTATCTATTCATCGTCGACAACGGCCCTTCGCACAGATAAACATTCTACCTAATGCTATCTGTTTATCTATTCATCGTCCACAACGGCCCTTCGCACAGATAAACATTCTACCTAATGCTATCTGTTTATCTATTCATCGTCGACAACGGCCCTTCGCACAGATAAACATTCTACCTAATGCTATCTGTTTATCTATTCATCGTCCACAACGGCCCTTCGCACAGATAAACATTCTACCTAATGCTATCTGTTTATCTATTCATCGTCGACAACGGCCCTTCGCACAGATAAACATTCTACCTAATGCTATCTGTTTATCTATTCATCGTCGACAACGGCCCTCCGCACAGATAAACATTCTACCTAATGCTATCTGTTTATCTATTCATCGTCCACAACGGCCCTTCGCACAGATAAACATTCTACCTAATGCTATTGTAATGTTGATTAAACGCTGAAACCCAATTTGCAAGTATGTTTAACACGTTTCAGGCTTCGAAGCGAGGCGATACAGAAGTAACCGCACGCAGCCACAAGGGGCAGCAGAGCGGCCGCCAGGTAGTTCCGCCCTTCAAGCGCCTCCCGCCGCCTGTACACATGCCTGGCTCCATGATGGGGAACGCCGTCCGCACAGTCCCGGCGCCCTCTCTCATGAACAAAGGGGGCTTCATTGCCGTACCGGCATTCGCAGCATTGCCTGAGTCCATCGTCAGGATACCAAATGTGAACAAGCCGCCACAACCGCAGCGTCCATTGGCTTCGACGAATTTTCAGAATGCGCTGCAAATGGCTAACAGAAGGTTTCAGGTACAGATAGAAAACTAAATTTTATATTGAAATACGAAAAATAATTATAAGATATACTCTCTGTCAAACTCTTTCTCTCTCTTTCTTACCCACACACACACGCACGCACACACACACACACACACACACACACACACACACACACACACACACACACACACACACACACACACACACACACACACACACCATACTTTCAATAACTACTAAAAAACAAAGATAAAATATACTTTGATACACTACTAAACGCCATAGACTGGAAATGTGTGATGCCTACATTTGGATGCGGTTAATATTATTGGACGCAGCTACAATTAATACTCGTACATAAATTTGAGCGAAGACTGAGAAAATATAATAATTAAATTATATCTAACATCAACTTATAATCAATAATTTATTTTCTAAACGAATTCAAGGTGTAAGTGTTTATCAGCGATTCTACAAAAATTCTAATCTATAACCTAGAGTTATTTAATAGTTCCAGTGTGTTTAGGCTATACTGACTGAGCAGATATGGCTCTGTCACTGAAACACGTATGGAAACAAATTATTTAATATAATTGGTTGTTCGCTATTATTTATTTATTTAATAATTCATATTTTATAATAATAATTGTTTTATCGTTTAAACGATTACTTAATAATTTTTCTGAATATATTCATGATTAATAACCATTATTAGTTGCTAAACATTGCTTTGAACAATAGTAATATACACGTAAAGTAACAATGGGTTAGAAAGAGTATGGAAACATAAACTTTATTATGCATAACTCTCTAGATATTATAGCAAGGGGCTTGAAAGCCTATTGTAGCAATGCGCAGGAGGCGAGTGGAAGGGGAAGGACAGTCTGCTGTTTACCTCTCTTCGCATCTAGCCACAGTGGAGGACAGTGATTGTGGAGAACACACACGTTTAGCAGCGAGGATCACTGAAATTACGCGACCTCACCACTGTAATCTTCAAGTAGGCAACTGCGCATTGGATGCCATATCTCTGGCTTTGTCTCGCGAGTTATACTTAGAGTGAGGAAACCTTAGCTAATATGCCATCTATTTAAAATGAAACTATAGTTTAAGATAATTCAATTTAAAAAAATAATGATTAATGCAACTGATATGTTTTATCTAACAGCAATGAATTGTTTCCAGGTCGTTGGCAACCCTCCAGCTAGCAACTCCATCTCGCCCAACACATTGCTTACAAGGACACTACCAACCCAGACCGCACCGGACAAGCCCATGTCCAACCTAGTCTCTGGCATTGACATCTACGCCCCGTCACCATTGCTTATGGGCCATTCAGTCCACAGCCTCTCGCAAGCGTCCAACATCAGCGTGTCTACACTGGCCGCCGCCATAAAGTTGCGCCAAGAGCAGCTCAAGTCTTCGACAGAAGCTCCCGCCACTTCCACCACGACGACAACGACCGCAAGTCCGACGCCCACAAAGGCTCCGACAGTCAGGCCACGATACTCGCTCAAGGGGAAACACAAAGTTATGAACGCCCCTAAGGAGTATTATCCGGTCAGCTACGACAAAAACTTCGACGATAACTTCACGTCCAAGGTGGAGCTGCCCGACACTTCCTTCAGCTGCGGCGACCAGAAACATTTCCCGGGGCTCTATGCTGACGAAGATCTCGGCTGTATGGTAAGTCGCTCTGTCCAGTTGCTTTGCATCAATCCAACTTTTCTTGAATAATATCCCACACTTCAAGCGACACCATTAGTAAATACAGTTACAAAATACATAGACAAAGATATACCTGTGCCAAATATAAATACATAAAGGTAATCGCAAATTAGAACTTGGCGCAACATAACAAATCACTGTTACAGAATATCTTAACAAACCTATAAGTTTTACACAGCTTTGATAAAGAACAACCAATTCGCACATCCAGACAACAGTATGGAATACAAAACCATTTATATTACACTGAACCTACATGCAGCAACACCCATTAAATTTCCCTACTCTATTTTCTCAACAAAACTCCAACCCCATCATAAACACATAAAAGCACTTAATGCAGTATAAAGAACTGCAGTGCACCCCTAAAGTATTAATAAAAAGGTAGCGAGGGTAACGGAGCTCTTTAGAATCAATGGCTTTCGTCTTTTATGCAAAAAAACACCAAAACACAAATTTTATGGAAGACTTACACATTTGAAACTACTGTATACAAAAGCAATAATATTAGTTTTTTTGTCACATGCATTTAAAATTTTTTTTCAACTCTTAAAAACTCCTGTAATTATGCACTAAAAATTTTAAATTTATTTTCGTTCTTTAGTTTTACATTCTTTTGGTCTTTTTTCCTTCGATCTTTCTTTTTAGTTTAAAAAACCCCCCATTTTGTATGTTATTAATTCAGCAACTCCCACAATATCCTCGTTATTTTCAAAATTTCAAGTAGATTTTTTGTGTGCAAAGGTAAAATAGATTAATTGGGGAGAAACTATGAGTTGAAAGTGCGTGTCATAAAAATAACTTATCTATCATAAATGTGATCCTATCGGTGACCTACCTCTCGCCACCTGTTGAAATGGGGGTGGGTGCAGGCTAAACGTTCCCCACCCCTGACTATCCTTAAGAAAACTAAGTCAGTTGCAAAGATGCACCCCTCCAAAAAAGACCATCCCCATTCAAACAAAACGTATAGGCATTTAAACACTGCTATAGGCAAAATATATCGCTATATATTCCATTATATAAGTAACCCAAGTCGGAACAAATCATATGTAGTAAGTTAAGAAACGTACAATCAAGTAGAAACTGTTGAGCTATCTTCAAATTATTTCCCACCACGGACACTTTGTTAGCGACCTTTACTTCGATCTCTTTTTTCGACTCTAAGCTCTGTGCGCCCTTGCAAACAAAATGTAAATAGTTTTAGATGCACAACTAAAACTGTATTTTAAACTGCACGATTCCTCATGCGAATAGTGCCTATATAATGATATGTGTAATACTAAAACATATGTTGAGACGGAAACATAAATCCAATTTAAAAGACGATAGAAAACATTAAATATGTTATTAACACATCTTCGAGAAACATACATAGTGTGTAAATGTATACCATGTATTTGTATAAATAATATTTAAATCCGCACTAGCAAAGGAATATATACTAAAATCGTTGTATGTCTTTTAACTACCCCCACTCGACAAAAAACAACCCCGTTTACGTTTTCCTGGTAACATACTGTGTCATGATTATACAGAGACCCGGTTAGCCTAGACCTATGGCTGTGTCATTAAATTGTAACCGGGTTAGACTGGAACGCTTGCTCCAATAGTGCTAATGTTTTAATCTTAATGAACCGGGGAAAAAGTAGATAATGTATCAATGTGCTCGATTACATCGATAACATCTAAGTTTAATGTTCGCTTGAAAATATGAAATACGTTTTCTCAATTATCACTAGGTAGAATATACTTCAAACAGCATTGTAACAGAAATTTCCATAATATATTGTAGAGACTAAGTTATGGTTAGAAACGTTGATTATGACTTCAGAATATACACACGATGAAGTACCAATGCATTCAGTTCCATTTCATTTCACAAATTGGAGAAAATATATAATTATTTATCAATATACTGGATTTACTATAGTCAAATTTATTGATATATAATATAGTTATAAGTTAATAATAATTTGCAATCATTTTAATTTTATAATGGACAATACTAAAATCACAACCTACAAATAATTAAAAGTTGCCAAACTAATAAAATGCCGGGTACTTTATCACCTAATTCAATTAAATACAATATATTTCCTAAATAGGAAATTAAATATGAAAAACTAATCGTAACCTCAAAATAACCTCTGAATGATGACGCATTCATCTGTTTACAATAACCATCTTCATTATAAGCATAGCGTTTGCCTTTAAAAAATCTTGGGGACAACAATAACATCTGGAATATTGTTATTTTGATCGAATCGAATGGTTTTTCTACACCTCGAAACCAGTCGTGTCCAAAGAAATTTTCAATTCCAAAATTTTCTCTTGACAGCACAGTCAGACCTGTGTTGATGAAGCTGTAGATTATTTAATTTACAATAATGTTGATTAATTGACTGATTTAATGGGAAGTAGCAACCATTAGTTTATTTGAATGAAATACGAGTGTTCAGTAGAATGCACCGAAGTTTAAAAGAATACTGGGTCGGTCGTTGCCCGAAACTAGTTACTTGGTAGCGTCATTAATTAAGTGTAGGCGGAATAGTCGTCGCGAATCGATCCGTGAGTTATTCTGTGCAGAAATGTCAAAAGGAAAGCAAGTGCATTGCAGAATAGTGTAATTGCAGTTATCAGGCGCGAAGTGGGTCGATGTAGCTTCTAATACTGCAGCGAGTCCGCCAACTTGCAAATGCCCTGGGCAACTTCTCCAAGCCAACAAGTAGATCAAATATAATGCCCAAAGGTTATTCGGAAAGCGTAGTTGGTCAGAAACAGAGTTCAGTTTACCTGTGTAAAAATATGTTTAGAAATTACGAATAAAAACCAAAAATATAAACAAATATTTTCAAGTCAATTCTTACTTTGATCAACAAAGACAAACTTTACTTTTGTTACTTTTTATTAAATAATTATAATTATTATAAATTAAGTAACATAACCTATGTGTTAAAACACCTGTTCTACCACATATTCTATAACATAAAATCAGCTGTTTTATGAAATCATATGTTGTCATTTATTCTAAGCCCTATGGGACGAAATAACTATATTGCATACCTTGCCCCTTTTATGGAACGTTTTTCTCCCATATAAAACTAAACTTAATTAATTAAATTTAATTAATAATATAATATTTGAAAAATCTGTATTAACATCAAGTGTCATCCACTGCAAGTTTTAAAAATGTATTAAACTTCAGTGGATGATTAAAAAGTATTTTATTAACGATTTAAAATTTGAACAAGACATACCGTATATAAGAAAAGAGCGAACTAATAGAAGGAATTGGAAAATAGCAACAACACTATAATAAGCATATACAGAGAGTACTATTAGCAAATTAAGTTATGTTTAATAAACAATTAAAAACATCAGAATTAACAGAAAAAAGATAAAATCTATAATTTAATAAAGAAATGAAACTGTGACAAGATCTAACTAATGTGTGTTTCCACGTGTACTCAGGTGTTCCACGTGTGCGCCTTCACCGATGACGGCCTTGTCATGAAGAGCTTCCTCTGTCCCGAGTCGACACTCTTCGACCAGACCATCCTCAAGTGCAACTGGTGGTTCTACGTCGACTGCAAGTCCTCCAAGAAGCTCTACGACAGCAACATTCCCATATCCAAGAGCTATCAGCTGATGAAAGCGCTGGCGTTCTTCTCCTCGTACAGGAACCAGTCTTCGAACGCGACTTGAACACACCTTGCTATGCTTGCTCAAACCTACCCCTTACCGACAGGATGTATGCAAACACCGCTACGTACCTACAGTGCCAGTGTAATTTACATGTAGTGCTTTGATTCTACTGCGAAACTATAACTATGACTAAAATTAATTAAACTCAAATTATGCGAAATGCAGTTTATTATTAATTTAGTTAAATAATTCATTCTAATTTGGTGTGAATGAGTTTATTTTAAATTAATATACTATTGAAAGTAAATAAATTACTGTAGATTATAATTTTTGTGTGACTAGATATAACTTATTTATTTATTGAACATAATAAACAATAGAATAAAAGTAATTTAATAAATATAATAAACATAACGTAAAAACACAAAACCAAGAAAGTGCTTACCATTATAACAGAGTTTCTTTATTTCTTCCAGTAAAGGTGTGAAACGTATCATAAATGTTCACGATTTAAAGATTTTATAAACAAAACTCGATGTTTTACTTTAGAGTGTGAACTTGTAAAGGTAACATCGCAAAAATAACTGTTGGTGCTTGGTCTCGTGATGCAGAGCCCATGTAGCCTATAAAAGTAAATCTTTAACACTGGCCATATATAACTCCTGGTAAATACAATGGCAATTTAAATACAAATATTACAAAAACGTTAAAACTTATAAGACAAACCTTTCTAACCTTAGTACCTGAGGGCTCGGAGTAAATACGTTCAGTGAATGAGGTGGTTGTTGACCTAAATATAAAGCATAATATTTTTATTTTCAATGTTTTAATATTTGTACCGTCTGCAGAGACAAAGAATGAAGTGTTTCTGTCCGTCCTGCCTTCAACATACAAACATGCAACGTGGATGGAATAATCAGTATAGAATCACACCACACACATACTCACGCGCGCGCAGCAGTACGCGTGGACGCCACACACAAACACACACACACACACACACACACACACACACACACACACACACACACACACACACACACACACACACACACACACACACACACACACACACACACACACACACACACACACACACACACACACACACACTTATTCATATTTTTTTAATTAATTTTTTTTTCATTAAATATAAATGAATTTAAAAACAGGAATTAAATTTTTTTATCAAATAGGGGAAGTTTTTCGCCGTCTATTCAGCTCTCCATTTTCTGTTAGTTTCAATGATTTATTAATAATAAACAATGTTTGTACTATTACAATTACCCGTAGTTGCAAAATGTTATCACTTACCAATGCTAGCTTGATTCTAAATAGCTGTAAAAGCAACAACCGCTGTATACAATTCTATTGCCTTTTAATTTAATATTTATTTGTTCAATAATTATTTCGCTATTAGTTTCATGTGTGATTGTGTTTATTTATTGTTTATGTTCGTTTTATATTTTATGTTGTATCATTTACAAAAAGCTGATTATGTATATGTAGCTAGAATCTAAAGTGTGTTGTGCCTTCATTCTCAAGCATCTAACCACGCGTGATCGTGCCACTTGTACAGCATAATTGAATGCAAGTGATCATGTGTGTAGAAGAAAACAGTTTTTTGTTAATTACAGTATGTCAAAATATTCGTATATTTTATACATATCTATTAATTATCGTATAAAATATTTTAAAATTAAAACAATTTTTATGAGTAAAAATATATAACAATTCAGGCTTTCATCATTTAACAAGGAAGTACAAAATACAAACATTAAAAACGTTTCTATAAGTTTAAAATAATTAACACCCCAGAGTTGTTGCATTAACTGTTAATGTTTTCTCCCTTAGACACAGAATATCAAGCACCAAGCTATTTTAGTCAAACTGCCGAAATAACTCAACAAAAAGTAAATAATTAATCAGACGTATTAGATACAGATTCATGGATCTACTTTAAAACAATTTTAATTTTACGATTTGTACATTCTTATATTTATTTTATAGTAATAATTTATTTAACTATCACTTCTATAGTAATTAATATTTTATAAGCAAAACAAGAATTTTAAAATTGGATACGATTGCTCCCTTAACTTTGTATTTGTTCGTGTTTGTGTATAGTTGTGTAATATAATGTATGTATATTGTAATGTAATGAATAATTTATGTGTAGAATATGTATAAAGCTACAAGTAGGGTAGACACCTCAGGAATGTGCATTAAATTATAATTAGATTGTAAGACAATAAACAATTATTGTACAGTGACTTTAATGCTTTGTTTCCATTCTTTTCCTTCATTGGCTTTGGTTCTGTGAACGTTGGCTATCAAGAAATCTGGTCTGAATTTACCCACGTAAGACTTGAATACTTGGTTAGATGACAAGACCGAACTATCTAAACAACATAAGATACCCAGGGCGTCTCCTGAAGGATCTCCTTTCACTTTCATTTCTACTGAATGTTCCGCTGAAGCACTCTATATTTCATAAAACTACTCCTCTTTTCCAGTTTTCTTCCTTCTATCGCTATTCCCCCACTCTCCCACCCACGGTGTCTTACTCCATTGTTGACGACATGGAGGGTTCAAGATATTCGTAGGTCTCGTCTACATGCGCAATATTTTAAACCATTGTGTAGAACAGATCGCCAACATTAATATTTAAGAAGTCTGATTTTGAGAGATTGGGTTAAGCTCTTTCAGGAAAATATGTACCTAATTTTGACTCAACTTTTAAAATTCACAATTTAAAAATAATAAAATCTGTATTAATTATGAGTATAATAACTTAAAGCAACTGTGGTGTAATTATTAATTATAAACAAGTAAAAACTCTTAAACCACAAACATAATTTATTTATGACCTGGTGCTGGTGTATATTTCGATTCCAAAGCAATCATCTTTAGAGGAAATTACTACAAGACTAACTCTTATGGTACTCAAGATATCGTTGCATTAATTTCCTATGAAGAAGATTATTTTCCAATAGAAATCTACATCAGGATATAAATAAATCGTATTTGTAGTTAAGAGGTTTTATTATTTTGTAAATATAATAAATATATCAAAAACTATTCCTTCAGTAATGAGGCACTGAAACACGTCTTCCGTGGCACTAGGGTCTGGTGTAGACCTCGCCTTCGTCAATGAGCCTTCACCAGATAGCATGATCCTGTGATGCTTTCAAGTTGCTCACATTCACCATGGATCTAGCATCCCGGGGACGCATTCCATACAAGTAAGCTAAGACGTCCTCTTTCTCTGTACATGCCCTGCCCAACGCAATCACCTAACAATAGTAGTAACTGAAAGATTAAAAACGTTTTAAGGGAGGTCTACAGCACGTTGTATGTAAAGCCATAAGTAATAGCTACTTAATTATATAAATAAAATAACTACGCGTGTATTTGGAATTGGCTTCCGCCGCGACGTCGGAGTATCGTGCAAAAGTGAAACAAAAACCGCAAGCTTTTAAGGTGTAATTTCCTACTCGAAACAGATCCAAACTATGCAGTTATTGTAAATCTTATTAACTGTGGCAAAACCAGTTTAATGTTGATTGTGCTGGCTTGTTTCGCCTGCAATTCTCCAAGAAACGTTTGGCGACACGGAGGAACACCGGAGGAGAAAAGGAAAACTTACGAGGGAAAGGACTAGGATTCGGTGACTTTAACAGATCGGTGATTTTACTCACAGCGCCAGGTTCGGAGCAGTGACTTTTACCGGTGACAAGAGTTGCTGAGACTGCTCTGTATGTGCCAATAACAGGCAGGCATACCACAAAGGTAAAGTGACTTTAACAGATCGGTGATTTTACTCACAGCGCCAGATTTGGAACAGTGACTTTTACCGGTGACAAGAGTTGCTGAGACTGCTCTGTATGTGCCAATAACAGGCAGGCATACCACAAAGGTAAAGTGACTTTAACAGATGATCAGTGATTTTACTCACAGCGCCAGGTTCGGAGCAGTGACTTTTACCGGTGACAAGAGTTGCTGAGACTGCTCTGTATGTGCCAATAACAGGCAGGCATACCACAAAGGTAAAGTGACTTTAACAGATGATCGGTGATTTTACTCACAGCGCCAGGTTCGGAGCAGTGACTTTTACCGGTGACAAGAGTTGCTGAGACTGCTCTGTATGTGCCAATAACAGGCAGGCATACCACAAAGGTAAAGTGACTTTAACAGATGATCGGTGATTTTACTCACAGCGCCAGGTTCGGAGCAGTGACTTTTACCGGTGAGAAGAGTTGCTGAGACTGCTCTGTATGTGCCAATAACAGGCAGGCATACCACAAAGTTAAAGTGACTTTAACAGATGATCGGTGATTTTACTCACAGCGCCAGGTTCGGAGCAGTGACTTTTACCGGTGACAAGAGTTGCTGAGACTGCTCTGTATGTGCCAATAACAGGCAGGCATACCACAAAGGTAAAGTGACTTTAACAGATCGGTGATTTTACTCACAGCGCCAGATTTGGAACAGTGACTTTTACCGGTGACAAGAGTTGCTGAGACTGCTCTGTATGTGCCAATAACAGGCAGGCATACCACAAAGGTAAAGTGACTTTAACAGATGATCGGTGATTTTACTCACAGCGCCAGATTTGGAACAGTGACTTTTACCGGTGACAAGAGTTGCTGAGACTGCTCTGTATGTGCCAATAACAGGCAGGCATACCACAAAGGTAAAGTGACTTTAACAGATGATCGGTGATTTTACTCACAGCGCCAGGTTCGGAGCAGTGACTTTTACCGGTGACAAGAGTTGCTGAGACTGCTCTGTATGTGCCAATAACATGCAGGCATACCACAAAGGTGACTGCCAGTTTCAACTAGTGACTGCGACATTTAGCCTAATAACAACAGACATCCCTCTCTCCCCTTCAGTCAGCGACACTGGACGTTATCGGCGTCTTGAGCTGAGCGGTGGCAGCAGAGCCAGTGACAGCAGTTTCAACCAGTGACTGCGACTTTTTGCCTCATCACAACAGATCGATACTTTGTCACTGGAACTAATGTTATTCACATTTCGTCACTGGTACCACCAGCGAGAAACGTATATCAGTGACAAGTCAACATACATCGCAGAGTACCCACTCACATTTAGACAAAAGCCATTGAAACCTTGCCTGAACACTAATGGTGCACGTAAAAGCAATGGATTTCCCAAGCTAGTTTTTAAGGTTGGCTTGTAGGCGTATAATTAAATAGGGCCACTAGTAGATTAGTTGAAGATGGAAACAATTAATACAAGAAATCTCAATAAATTATAATAAATTTTCCTTAGCATAAAAGTAAAATTACAACAAGAAGCAAGCGTATAAAATTATTGTTAATGAAAGTAAAGTATAATAGTTTCATGCGCTACATAGCTCCGGCCACTAAATAGCCGTTGCATGTCCAGTAAGAAGTAGGTGAGGTCACATCAGAGCAGCCAAGCACTACCTGGGCATCACTCTCGTGTACGTTGTTTGTATTGCAACGCTCTGCTGGCTCATGGCCTGCTCAAAGTGGACTCACAACAAATAATTTACTCCATTTAATTTACAAACCAATATGTTTATTCATGCAAACCAACATTCATAGGAAGAGCAAACCAATGTGTGTGTGTACCTGGGCATCACTTTCGTGTACGTTGTTTGTATTGCAACGCTCTGCTGGCTCATGGCCTGCTCAAAGTGGACCCACAACAAATAATTTACTCCATTTAATTTACAAACCAATATGTTTACTCATGCAAACCAATATTCATAGGAAGAGCAAACCAATGTGTAAATAGGAACTTGTAATACTGACGTCTCCTCTCTGCCCGTAGGCAATATCTACAACACAACCACCCCAATAAGTCTACTTATTAAGTTTATCTTTTGTCAGCTGCTGTGTTGTTTCAATAAATGAGTACAACATTATGACTTCCGTTGGAGCTGAGCTGCGTCCTTGGGGATGAGATCCTGCGTCAAAACAGATTATTAATAAAGAACATTTTATTTACAGCTTTATGATTAGAGGTAGACGGTCCGTAGGGACGTCGTGTGTGTTTGTCCTAAGTGGGGTTTTATTTACCCAGTGAGGAAATGAGTGTGGAAGTTGCATGTGCGTGGACCTGTTTGTAGAACCTTGTTGTTAACTGTCGGAGATGTTGTTTGATGACTCGCGTGGCATTTATTTACCATCTAGAACCCGGCTATCCCTCGTGGTAGCCAGCCTCTAGCGAGCTGCCGCCGTCTCACATGCACGTGCGGTTAGTATCCCTACCACGAGTGAAGGATACGGGATCGATTGTCCATGGTACCAAGCTCATACGCTCTTTCCATTTCCATAGAGACAGTAGTTGGTATTAAAAGTAGTGCCATCTGTTAGCAAATCTTTTAACTTTAATAAACCGTAACAACAACTTAAAGCAACTGTGGCGTAAATGTTTATAATAATTAAAAAAGTAGTTATTTGTAAAAATTCCTCTGAAGATGATTACTTTGTAGTCGAAATGTACATAAGGTTAAAATAAAATTTGTTGAATTTGTGGTGAGAGGTTGTTTTAATTAATATAAACTGTAACAAGTCTATTAAAGCAAGCACAATAAATGCCTTTCTTGTTACATGCTTGTTCCTTAGTGTGTTAACTTCTGCGTTCTCTTTCAACACGACCTTGAAATTTAATATCATATTAAAATAAAATTGCACGTAAATAAATATTTAACTGTAAAAATTTAGTTTCGAAATCTATTGAAAAAACTAAAAAACTGCCTTTACTTAAGGAATCGTCCCCGACAACGTATTCCTAAGCTAAGCGTATGTAAAGCCGATACTACCAAACCTATGTTTATTTATAGAGTTAATCAAGTCGCTCTGGCAGAGAGTAAAATGTATGTCACCGCATCGCATTATGCGCATCAAGTGATAATGCACATTGTTTGTGTAAATATGCAAATATTGGAGACTTGAACTCTCATCTTAGAACTGACTCATGGGGTGACTGAACTCTGGTCAAGCAAGTGCTCCTAACTCGCACACAAAATTAAAATTAATTAATTTCCCTTACCAGTTTCTTTGATCTACACCATTACACTTTTAGTTATAGTTTAAGGATATAATTATACCATTATGATTACAACTAGTAATACAGGGTGAGTCACGAAGTTATGCAGAAACTCTGGGAGCTCATTCTATATGTAAAAAGTTTATATAAACATGGGTCCGTTAGAGAGTTACGGCTAGCGAAAGATTTCGTTCGGATTTCAGCCCCCACGTAAAACGAGGTGTCTTCCTGAATTTCTGGTAAGGTAGACGAAGGAGCGAATTCATTTGTTTCTTATGGTTTCTGTCCTGATAAATTGAATAAAACAGGTCCCAAGACTTTAAGTAGTTTTTTGAGAAAATCAGTGTCAAATGGCAAATATGGAGTGACAAAACACATTTTCCATCTTTGGACCACAATAACTTTGTTACTTAATTAAGAAACCGATCAAAATGTTTAATAAAACTTGGGGAAAATTTTATTTTATTGACGATTTTGTTCTTATATATATATATATATATATATATATATATATATATATATATGTGTGTGTGTGTGTGTGTGTGTGTATTTACCTTTGCAACACTATTTTCTTGTATTCACTTATCATTTCACTATATGTACGTAAACAAGAATCTTACTTGGTATTTATGCGAGTTAACTTTCAAAGATTGGTAGTATCTCCATCATCAAGCATCACTGACCGGGGGTTGTAGCAGTCAACTACATAAATACCAAGTAAGATTCTTGTTTAAGTAGATATAATGAATATATATATATATATATATATATATATATATATATATATATATATATATCGCATTATGAATTCTTGTGTATTAATAAAGAAGTCAAAATACAAATACAAGAATTATAATTGAATTTACAATTCAAAGCTTTTCGTTGGCTAACAGTATCATCATTTGTATTTTGACTTAGTTCTTTATATATATAGGCTTTTAAAACGTTCTTCGACTTCTACCGACGCCCATTCTCCAGTTTTCCTTATCCATAAATTCATCATTTTACAGGCTTCTCTCTTCCATCTCGTTATCAATTCCTTCCCTCCAGCTCCTTTTTAAAGGACCTCAGTTAGTTTTCTCTGTGGTTTCCAACTCAATATGTGCTTTGGCTGGCGTTCTTGTACATGGTCGTACCGTATTGACTGTTTAGTTTTTATTTGCCTTTGAGGTATCCATAATTTCTCTTATTCTCTCGTTTCTTATCCTTTCAACCCTTCGGGGTTTTTTATATCTTAGCCAAATGTACATCGTCGTCACATTCAGTAATTTTTCCGATCGATCTTTGATTTGCGCACTTTACAATACTTTAACTAATGGTATTATACGTTCTCTTTTTGTATTTATCTGAGATATGCTTATATAAGTCCTTGTATACTTCTATCTATTGTTGCTTCTTCGAGTGTGCCAAATAAGAATATTCTGAACATTTTTAATTTGATGTCCATAATTAAGAATCAAGTCCTGTAGTTGACCATCTAAACTCATATCTCTGTTTTATTATTGTAACGGATTAATAGAATTGTATTACAAACTGTCCCACAATGAAGGCTTTTTGTTTAAAATCGGGGTTTCGTTGTTTGCGTAGGATGTTTTAGAAACTCTTTAATCTTAGGATTTCCTTGGTTTATTTTAGGAAGGCAAAGTTTCGTAATTTGCTTGAATACAAAGCATGAGTCAAGGATGTGGCAAATGCAAGTAACGGGTAAACATCGCTCCATACAACTATAAAAGTAACACTAGAAAGCCATGTAGTGATTGTACGACTCGGCCAATAGTTTAATTCGTAAGCTGGAGTCTCGTAGGCAGCCATATGTTTCTAGACACTGGCTCCTTGCATTAAACATTTCAAATTTGTTGGATGTAAAAATACAAAATTTTCTTAATGGGGCTTCGTTGTTTGTATTTCGTCTGTAATACTACGGTGTATCTGTAATTTTAGAAATTTTACTCAATACAGATTAATATGCAAGTAATAAAATATTTATAGATCCATTAAAAAATAAATTTTCAGCTAAACACTTCAAAATTATGCCAGAATCAAGTAATATAAATAAAAGCGTTTTTAAAGTCACGTCCTACGTAGGTCAACAAAAAAAAAATTGTGTTGAATTATTTTTATCATGTAATTAAAATTAGCATAAATAAAGTAACATAACATACTATATGATAAACAGCTGTTCTACCACATAGACCATAAAATGAGCTGTTTCATGAAATAATATGTTTTTTTATATAGGCTAAAAACTGATCACAGACAACTTTGTTTTTGTTAAACACTCAACGTTTCAAATTCATTTTCAAGAGCTCAATTTTAATTAAACAGTTATACAACATAACTTACGATTTATAAAATACATAACATTATATAAAACGTAATAAAAATCAACAAATTACAAAACTCTTAATACACATCCATTTACAAATCAAAATATTTTCTATCACAACATATTGAAAATGTTTGGACTTGTAAATGGATGTGTATTAAGAGTTTTACAATTTATTGGTTTTTATTATGTTTTATATAATGTTATGTATTTTATAAATAGTAAGTTATGTTGTATAATTGTTTAATTAAAATTGAGCTCTTGAAAATGAATTTGAAACGTTGAGTGTTTTAAAAATGCAAAATTGTCACTGTGATCTGTCATTAGTTTATATAAAAAAATTATTAGTTATTAACAGACATTAAATAAGAATATTAAATAATATGTAATCAATTTTTTGAAGCCAAATGGATGAAATAACTATATTGCATACCTTGCCTCTTTTGTGAAATGCTTGTCATCAATATAAAACTAAATTTAATTAATTAAATTTAAATAATTAAATAATATTTTTTTAAATTGTATAAACTGTACATAAAACTGTATGTAACTAGTTTAAAAAATGTATTTGAACTTGAGTGGATGAACAATATGTATTTTATCAAAGATTGAAAATTTTAACAAGTTATATATAGATATATCAGGAGAGTGTGATCTAATAGAAGGAATTGGAAAAACACATACTTCAAAGTTATAAATTAACAAACAAAAAAATAAAAAGGCAGAATTTACTTTTCTATACATATTCTGGAATGAATCGCGGGTCTCAAATTTAGATATAATCATTCCTAGTGTTGACAGAAGTCAAAGAAAATATTTGAAATATTTTTAAAAACTATAAAGAAAGAAATCTCGCTGCTCTCTTTTTAAATAAATTTATCGATTTCTGTTGATAAAACCTACTTTATTTTGCAAGCATGATCATTTAAAGAGAAGTTTACTCAGCAGATTGCATTATGATGATCGTGGGGCATTGTTTGATTTGTAATATTATATCATCTGAATTAATGCATGTAGGAGGGGTGTAGTGGAGGTTGGCCTACCACTTGTGAATTCTCTAAAACAGTTTTATGTAAATGTTTAGCACAAAGAATTTCCTTTCCCTTCAACCAAACGCACTGACCGCCTTGGTAAATTATTCTCCCAATTTCCCAACTTCTCAGGCAAAAATGAACCGAATATATGAGAAAGCATGTATTATCCACTAATAAAAGTGCGCTCATGTTGGTACAGACTTTCGAAATCACGAACTGTCACAGATTCATATGTTTAAATATTTGTGTGCCTTAAAACGAAATGACCTTCATATTTACACCTTGAAATTGAAAGCTACTTTCACAAAATACTGATTATAATGCAAGGGTTTATAACAATAAGTTATTCTGCTGTACGGATTTAAAACTATAATATACTACAGCAATAACATATTCTGTTGCAAAAATATAATACATTATAATAATAACATCTCTTGTGCCGAGAATATACTAGCTATAATGCACTATATAAATAACTTGTTTTTATTGCAAGGATTGTAAGCTATAAAACACTACATCAATAACTTCTTATTTTTAAAGGATTTAACAGCTATAATACACTACAATAATAATTTGTTTTGTTGAAGGATTTAACTGCTATAGTATAACTACTATAGCCATAACTAATTTTATTGCAAGGATTTAACAGCTATAATACACTACAATAATTATTTGTTTTGTTGAAGGATTTATCAGCTATAGTATAACTACTATAGCAATAACTAATTTTATTGCAAGGATTTAACAGCTATAATACACTACAATAATAATTTGTTTTGTTGAAGGATTTAACTGCTATAGTATAACTACTATAGCCATAACTAATTTTATTGCAAGGATTTAACAGCTATAATACACTACAATAATAATTTGTTTTGTTGAAGGATTTATCAGCTATAGTATAACTACTATAGCCATAACTAATTTTATTGCAAGGATTTAACAGCTATAATACACTACAATAATTATTTGTTTTGTTGAAGGATTTAACTGCTATAGTATAAGTACTATAGCCATAACTAATTTTATTGCAAGGATTTAACAGCTATAATACACTACAATAATTATTTGTTTTGTTGAAGGATTTATCAGCTATAGTATAACTACTATAGAAATAACTAATTTTATTGCAAGGATTTAACAGCTATAATACACTACAATAATTATTTGTTTTGTTGAAGGATTTATCAGCTATAGTATAACTACTATAGCCATAACTAATTTTATTGCAAGGATTTAACAGCTATAATACACTACAATAATTATTTGTTTTGTTGAAGGATTTATCAGCTATAATATAACTACTATAGCCATAACTAATTTTATTGCAAGGATTTAACAGCTATAATACACTACAATAATTATTTGTTTTGTTGAAGGATTTATCAGCTATAGTATAACTACTATAGCCATAACTAATTTTATTGCAAGGATTTAACAGCTATAATACACTACAATAATTATTTGTTTTGTTGAAGGATTTATCTGCTATAGTATAACTACTATAGCAATAACTAATTTTATTGCAAGGATTTAACAGCTATAATACACTACAATAATTATTTGTTTTTTGAAGGATTTATCAGCTATAGTATAACTACTATAGCAATAACTTATTTTATTGCAAGGATTTAACAGCTATAATACACTACAATAATTATTTGTTTTGTTGAAGGATTTATCTGCTATAGTATATATAACTACTATAGCAATAACTTATTTTATTGCAAGGATTTAACAGCTATAATACACTACAATAATTATTTGTTTTGTTGAAGGATTTATCTGCTATAGTATATATAACTACTATAGCAATAACTTATTTTATTGCAAGGATTTAACAGCTATAATACACTACAATAATTATTTGTTTTGTTGAAGGATTTATCTGCTATAGTATATATAACTACTATAGCAATAACTTATTTTATTGCAAGGATTTAACAGCTATAATACACTACAATAATTATTTGTTTTGTTGAAGGATTTATCTGCTATAGTATATATAACTACTATAGCAATAACTTATTTTATTGCAAGGATTTAACAGCTATAATACACTACAATAATTATTTGTTTTGTTGAAGGATTTATCTGCTATAGTATATATAACTACTATAGCAATAACTTATTTTATTGCAAGGATTTAACAGCTATAATACACTACAATAATTATTTGTTTTGTTGAAGGATTTATCTGCTATAGTATATATAACTACTATAGCAATAACTTATTTTATTGCAAGGATTTAACAGCTATAATACACTACAATAATTATTTGTTTTGTTGAAGGATTTATCTGCTATAGTATATATAACTACTATAGCAATAACTTATTTTATTGCAAGGATTTAACAGCTATAATACACTACAATAATTATTTGTTTTGTTGAAGGATTTATCTGCTATAGTATATATAACTACTATAGCAATAACTTATTTTATTGCAAGGATTTAACAGCTATAATACACTACAATAATTATTTGTTTTGTTGAAGGATTTATCTGCTATAGTATATATAACTACTATAGCAATAACTTATTTTATTGCAAGGATTTAACAGCTATAATACACTACAATAATTATTTGTTTTGTTGAAGGATTTATCTGCTATAGTATATATAACTACTATAGCAATAACTTATTTTATTGCAAGGATTTAACAGCTATAATACACTACAATAATTATTTGTTTTGTTGAAGGATTTATCTGCTATAGTATATATAACTACTATAGCAATAACTTATTTTATTGCAAGGATTTAACAGCTATAATACACTACAATAATTATTTGTTTTGTTGAAGGATTTATCTGCTATAGTATATATAACTACTATAGCAATAACTTATTTTATTGCAAGGATTTAACAGCTATAATACACTACAATAATTATTTGTTTTGTTGAAGGATTTATCTGCTATAGTATATATAACTACTATAGCAATAACTTATTTTATTGCAAGGATTTAACAGCTATAATACACTACAATAATTATTTGTTTTGTTGAAGGATTTATCTGCTATAGTATATATAACTACTATAGCAATAACTTATTTTATTGCAAGGATTTAACAGCTATAATACACTACAATAATTATTTGTTTTGTTGAAGGATTTATCTGCTATAGTATATATAACTACTATAGCAATAACTTATTTTATTGCAGGGATTTAACAGCTATAATACACTACAATAATTATTTGTTTTGTTGAAGGATTTATCTGCTATAGTATATATAACTACTATAGCAATAACTTATTTTATTGCAAGGATTTAACAGCTATAATACACTACAATAATTATTTGTTTTGTTGAAGGATTTATCTGCTATAGTATATATAACTACTATAGCAATAACTTATTTTATTGCAAGGATTTAACAGCTATAATACACTACAATAATTATTTGTTTTGTTGAAGGATTTATCTGCTATAGTATATATAACTACTATAGCAATAACTTATTTTATTGCAAGGATTTAACAGCTATAATACACTACAATAATTATTTGTTTTGTTGAAGGATTTATCTGCTATAGTATATATAACTACTATAGCAATAACTTATTTTATTGCAAGGATTTAACAGCTATAATACACTACAATAATTATTTGTTTTGTTGAAGGATTTATCTGCTATAGTATATATAACTACTATAGCAATAACTTATTTTATTGCAAGGATTTAACAGCTATAATACACTACAATAATTATTTGTTTTGTTGAAGGATTTATCTGCTATAGTATATATAACTACTATAGCAATAACTTATTTTATTGCAAGGATTTAACAGCTATAATACACTACAATAATTATTTGTTTTGTTGAAGGATTTATCTGCTATAGTATATATAACTACTATAGCAATAACTTATTTTATTGCAAGGATTTAACAGCTATAATACACTACAATAATTATTTGTTTTGTTGAAGGATTTATCTGCTATAGTATATATAACTACTATAGCAATAACTTATTTTATTGCAAGGATTTAACAGCTATAATACACTACAATAATTATTTGTTTTGTTGAAGGATTTATCTGCTATAGTATATATAACTACTATAGCAATAACTTATTTTATTGCAAGGATTTAACAGCTATAATACACTACAATAATTATTTGTTTTGTTGAAGGATTTATCTGCTATAGTATATATAACTACTATAGCAATAACTTATTTTATTGCAAGGATTTAACAGCTATAATACACTACAATAATTATTTGTTTTGTTGAAGGATTTATCTGCTATAGTATATATAACTACTATAGCAATAACTTATTTTATTGCAAGGATTTAACAGCTATAATACACTACAATAATTATTTGTTTTGTTGAAGGATTTATCTGCTATAGTATATATAACTACTATAGCAATAACTTATTTTATTGCAGGGATTTAACAGCTATAATACACTACAATAATTATTTGTTTTGTTGAAGGATTTATCTGCTATAGTATATATAACTACTATAGCAATAACTTATTTTATTGCAAGGATTTAACAGCTATAATACACTACAATAATTATTTGTTTTGTTGAAGGATTTATCTGCTATAGTATATATAACTACTATAGCAATAACTTATTTTATTGCAAGGATTTAACAGCTATAATACACTACAATAATTATTTGTTTTGTTGAAGGATTTATCTGCTATAGTATATATAACTACTATAGCAATAACTTATTTTATTGCAAGGATTTAACAGCTATAATACACTACAATAATTATTTGTTTTGTTGAAGGATTTATCTGCTATAGTATATATAACTACTATAGCAATAACTTATTTTATTGCAAGGATTTAACAGCTATAATACACTACAATAATTATTTGTTTTGTTGAAGGATTTATCTGCTATAGTATATATAACTACTATAGCAATAACTACGGCAATAACTTATTTTATTGCAAGGATTTAACAGCTATAATACACTACAATAATTATTTGTTTTGTTGAAGGATTTATCTGCTATAGTATATATAACTACTATAGCAATAACTTATTTTATTGCAAGGATTTAACAGCTATAATACACTACAATAATTATTTGTTTTGTTGAAGGATTTATCTGCTATAGTATATATAACTACTATAGCAATAACTACGGCAATAACTTATTTTATTGCAAGGATTTAACAGCTATAATACATTAGCTGATAAGTTAAAAAAAATAACTTTAAAATAATTAAGTTATAGAACAAATATATGTTACAAATAATACAACTATAAGGTAAGCGTTGTTTCCTAAGTAAGCACTACACTTTAATATCACCTAAATATTACGTAATTAAATATATGTATATATATTGAAAACATCTATTTAAGGTACAAAGACAACGAAAAAGTCATCATTTCGAATTTAAAAAATCGTGGCCCACTGACCTACAAATTTCAAACACATTTCTTACACAACTATAAATTTCTTTCGCTGCAACTTTTATTACCAGAAAAAATATTTCAAAGCCATTAGCTTTCTCTTCTTGTGTTATTTTTATGACTATGTAAATATCCCAGATGAATAGTCATTCGTCATCGCTAATGAATTTTGTCCCCATTAATAGGCTGGCGTTAAAGTCCTTACGCAAAGTTCATGGATGTAGCACCTATTGTGTTTAGGACTGGCTACGTACCTATTTGTTTAGATGGGAAATACAGGAATAATTAAAATCTTCATCCTACATTATAGATGGAATTAAAAATTTACAAACATATCACTAAAAATGATATAAATGTTTTTTTAATGTTATTTTTCAAAAACTATTTGTTTTGTCTACAATTCATTAAACGTATTTCTGAAAATATAACTGATTTAAACCAAATAAAATTTATATAAAAACATGTTGTAAACCTACTTATATAAAATTTCAAGTAAGCTATATCGAGTAAATTATCTAAAATAGGAATAAAAACGGTGCAACATTACGTAAATGTAATTATTATTTATTTAAACGTTTAAACATGAGGATAAAGGTTTACGTACAAATTGTGTTTAATATAAAATTACCATTTTCTGTTATAAAAAACAATACTAACAATAATAATAAAATAATTATTATACCCATGATAATAGTAAATTATAATTAGGAGTAGTATCCGCCTGTAGATATTTCAGTGCAGTTTAGTTTTGGTACTCCAGTAAGTTAAACTCAATTAAATTAATACAATTTGATTTAATCTTGAACAATAAGTGCTAAAGTAACAACCGAAATTAATTATCTTGTTTTGTAATTGTTATTGGTTGATCTAAAAACAGTGAAAGAACCTCCTTGCGAAACTAGAAAGTCCAGTTCAAGGCGTTTATTTTACAATGTACTTAAGCATGTCATTTAAATGCCGTTTAAATCTATTTTAATCCATCCAGGTATAGTAACTATCTTGGAATAAAGCAACGGTATAAAAGAATAAAACTAACATTTGGCTAATAGCTACAAAAATATGAATATATTATTGTCACCTGAATGTGATTACCTTAATATTTTTGTTATTTGTGATAATACTATTACATAAAAATTAAATGGAGTGTGTGACTGTGTTACTTGATCGCCTAAAAACCACTGCACCCATTGAGTTGAAATTTTACATGGAGATTGTTATGGTCCCTGGTTAACATATGGGCCTATTTGAATCTATAACTTTCATCAGGGTACCTTGAAAACTCCCTTAACTCTAAATTATCTATACTCCATTATATACTTGGCTTAATCAGCTAATAGTAAATGCGTTTGTAATCACCTGTAAAAGTCATTTTTAAACACAATTAAACAGCTGATAGTAAATATTTGTTTTTATTCATCTTTCAAGGTTAGTCATACTTTACAAGTAGTGCCATGTTGCAATCAGAATCTTTTCCTTTTCTTGGAGTTTTAAGACAATAAGCGGTAAATTTATAAACTATACTTTGATATATTTATTTGGATTTAATTTCAGTAAATTAAATTCAACCCAAATACAAAATTAAATCAATACAAATATACAACTCCGTACGAAGGACGGGTACTCTGCTACCTTGTGATAAAGATTTTGCATTAGCTTCTTCTAAATACATAAATTGGAAAAGTGAAAATAAATAAATTTCGTTTCTTTTCCCAGCGTTTCTTAAATTTCATAAAATGTTAGGAAAATATATGCTTTAGCTTTTAAATAGTGCTGCTTGTTTTATGAAGTTAAAACTGTTGAACAATTTTAAAGAGCAACCTATTTGAATTTTGCGTAAAGGTAAACATATGTAAAATATGATTAAACAAATACAATAAAGAATGTCTTATGAGTGAAAAAACAAACGGAAAATTAGATAATCAAATATTAAATGTCATATTAAAAACTAATGCAAACCTTGTAATGGAACGACACAAGTTTTTTTACCAAATGAATAAAAAAAAGAATGTTTCCTATTTTGTAGAAATTTGTGCTTATTGAAGATAAACAACACACGCATTATCTAACCATAATATCTTTTATTTATGCTATTGAAATTTCGATTTCAGAGAAATCACCCTAAGAGTAAAAATAAAAAACAAATGTTTTTCTATTTGATTTTGGTTTGCTACCCCTGATGACAGTTGATTGTCACAAAAACTTAAAATAGACACATTCGGCAACACATCGACCCACCCCATAAGAAAAGCGTTTTGTACCAAATTAAAGAGGCCATGACAGTCTTCAGTGTGTTCTGAAGAGAGGGATCGATAAGACAATTAATATATCTAAATTTAAATATATATATATATATATATATATATATATATATATATATATAATATAAATATATACATTTAAATATTTATTATAAATTATATATATATATATATACATTTAAATATTTATTATAAATTATATATATATATATATATATATATATATAGATATATATATATATATATATATATATATACCCATATGTAAAGTGATACATAATTTCTGTTGATTCCAGTAAATGGTAATTTTTGCAAAAAGTAAGTTATTTTTTAAATTATTTGTTTACTATTGTTAAAAATTCTATCAAAACATTTGCTAAGTCGAATATAGAAACATTTCCAGTTGTAACTCTATTTTCCCGTAATAAATTAGATATGAACAAACAATCCATTTATAAATAGATAACTACATACTAATCCCGTGACAGTGGATTGTAATTTTCACACACCATTAGACACATTATAATAAATAACTTTAATACTGTCAATAGTGATGATTAGGTCGGCTGTGACCTCCTGTTTTATCGCCTCTTTCGTCATCTAATCAACTGACAAGTGGTTACTGTTGCGTCACTAAGCTTCTAACGGTTGAGCAACTCTCTAACGTATTTTACTCAATATTCACGCATAATTAGATTTTAATTATAGAAAATCTCTTGTTTCATTCAATTATATGTGACGATATGTCAGGTGTCATCGCCGACTGTAAGAGTCTTTCGTAAATAAGCATGACAATGAAACTAAGTTGTCTTGACGAGGAGTTTAAATTTGATTTATAGCTTCCGTAATCTGCTTAAGGAAGTTATAGATTGGGGAAAGATGTTAATTTATCACGATGGGGTGTGTGTAGTTCTTTTTGCTTTTCCTTGTGTTCTATATTTCTTATTTATATTATAAACAATTAGTAGAAAGAAAAACTTTTTAAAGTAAATTCCAACTTAAAGTAGCAAAGAAAATATTTAGTTAATTTTTATTAAATAATTGCAATGTTATAAATAAAATAACATTACCTTTAAGTTAAAACAGCTGTTCTACCAAATAACCTATAACATAAAATCAGCTGTTTTATGAAATTAAATGTTATCACTTAATTTAAGACAAATGGGACGAAATAACTATATTGCAAACCTTGCCCCTTTTGTAAAACTTTTTTCTCCCACATAAAACCAACATTAATTAATTAAATAATGAATTGAAAAAACTGTATTAACACCAAATGCCATTCACAGGTTTAAACTAATTTATTTAAACTTGTATGAATGAAGAAAAAGTTTTTTATTAACGACAGAAAATTTTTACTATATAAAAAGAGAGTGAAATAACAGAAGGAAATGAAAAAGGGGGATTCGAAAGTGGTGCGGCATTAGTTTTTCATCTGTAAATTGCTGAACACAGTGTGTGGTCGAGAAGAGGGGATGTAATAATCAAAAATATTCGAATGACTAATATACACAATAGGACAATAACGCGTTTTGGAATAAATCCATTCTCAAAACTATAACAGTACTCTCAGTATTTAGTTTCGAGAATGTAGTTATTCCGAAACGCGTCAACAAAGAAAAATATTGTAATGTTAGCAAAACTAGAAAATTTTACTCAAGTGTAAGAAATTAGGTGTTGTAGATAAATATTGTATTTAATTGTGAACCCCTACGTACTAAATCATAAATTTGTTATTAGAAATTAGTTTTTTAAATAAAGGTTTTATATTTTATCATTTTTTAGTGAGAGGTAATTAATAAATAATTGTAAAGAAGAGTTATTAACTTACTGTGTCGCTCAAACTTTCCCACTCAGAAATTATTGGATGTAAGGAAAACATTATCCGAAAAAGTATTAAAATGTTACTTTCGTGTTCACTCTCTGAAATAAAATTTCAATTGCATTGGTTTCGAAAGAATAGCAAGAAAATGTAATATAAACAAAACAAAATATTAAAGTCAATTTCTACTCAGGACTACAAAAATACATTTTTATTGTAGTTACTTACTATTAAATAATTACAATTAATATAAATAAATTAACAGAGCCTAACGTTATAACAGCTGTTCTACCAAATTACCTATAACATGAAATCAGCTGTTTCATGAAATCATATGTTACCACTTATTTTAAAACATATGGGACAAATAACAATATTGCATATCTTGCCCCTTTTGGGATAGGTTTTTCTCCAATATAAAACTAAAATTATTTCATTATTAAATTTAATTATTGAATAATTATTTGAAAAATTTGTAATAACCTCAAGTGTCATCCACTACAAGTTTAAAAAAATGTATTTGAACTTGAGTGGATGAATAAAAACGATTAGAAATTTGAACAAGATATATGTAGGGAGAGTGTGATTTAATTAAAGGAATCGAATAGAACGAAACCTGATTGGTATTAGAGAGTGATGTGGGAGCCTTTCCATAGTGTTGCTATTTCTATTCAGCATGATGTTATTTTAACCTGGGTCTGGGGTCCTGAAACTTACCTAAACTTCTTAGTAATCCGCCTCTCGAGAATCCCAACAAACTGACGGGAGAACCTCTCACAAATAAACCACCGATGTCCATCCAGGAACCCAGAAAGTTGCAACTGTGCCAATAGGAACTTGGAGCCTTCAATAGGGCATGAAAGTTTAAATCTATAATTCCCGGAAAGCAGTGCCACTTCCGGATGTAGCATCAAGCTCTATCCCGAACATTTCCGAATGCAAACATGGCGGTTAATGTTAACAGCTGATTTCTTCATCACTTAGACGTTTTTGAGGTTATGTTTAAATAATTTTCAAATGCAGTTTCTATTCATTCAGAAATATGCTTTATTTGAGCGAACTGTGAAACGTATGATTTCAAACAACAACTGTTTTATTACTCGAAGGTTATGTTGCCTTCTGCATTGAATGTGTTTGTGCCTTTTCAATAGGAAATACAATATACAACAAATATGTTAGTAAAATTGCTCCATGAAAAACGTTTATAACATAACTTACGTCCACAACGCCTTGCATGTTATACTTCAATGAAGGCGATCGGCCAGAAGTGATTCTGTCAGCCCTTCTTCTTCTATCGGCCAGGAGTGATTTTATGTTTTGCGCGGGAGAAAATCCACCTCATCCGTCACAAGGGACGATCTTCATATTCTACCTTCAAATAAGTAATAACACATGATTTCATACAACAGCTGTTTTAAGTTATAGGTTATGTTGTGGAACAGCTGTTCTAACACTTAGCCTATCTTACTAATTTATTGTACAATATTAAATAAAATGTTATAATGCAATAGTTTTTATCATTTAATAAATAATTTATTTTTAATATAAAAAAGATCACTGTAGTAAATTTGATATAATGATGATAAGTTATAAATTGTATTTAAAATTTTTATATAAGAATGTATTAGGCGAGTCTCACACTTTTTAACAATTCATTGCAAATAAATACGTTAAATATAAGTTGTATTCGTTAAATTTTTCAACATCTAATAAAGGATTTTTATCAACTGCATTATTGCTACTACATTTAATAGCAACTAATAGTTAATAGCTACTATATTCTATTAAAACCTCTATTAACTATATTGTACAAATGGAGTATTGAGTATTATCGGCCATTTTTTTCTTTTAGTAATGTTTGTATGGAAAAATTACTATAGGCAAATCTGTAATAGAATAAATATTTCCAAATAAACATCTGTCGCATAATTACGTTGGTCCTGTTTATAAATTCTTCTAAAACTGTATAGTGGATCATTTCACAACGCCTCTACATGGAGTATTTGACAACACATTTGCAAAGAAATTTATTCCATGTTATAAGACGAGAAAGTATTTAACAAAATAGCATGCCAATTTTGCGTAAAGTTATATTTGACTTGATCTCCCTGAAAAAAAATAAGAGAAAGGTCATGTGTTCATTTCCAGAGATTTTGGTTCTTAAACTCAACAGTTTATCGGCTGGAGGCCTTAACAAGTGGTTAAGCAACGGTTTCCCACCGCTATTCAGAAGGTCGTGTCAAACACAGTAATTAAACTGAAGGCATTAAAGTCTTTGAGTAGGATTTTCGGAATGACCTAGTTGTAGGACAAAGCGTGGTTATGGGACACTCATGACCAACGGGAATTACAAAACAGTTATTAAACAATGCGAATGTACTTTGTGGAAACGTTTGGCGATTTAAATTTGTCTGTTAGGGTCATAGGTTTCACCCAAATGTGTTTTCAGTACGAAAGTACATATGTCATTGTGTTTTAGTATGGGACTCCAACATGGGAAACGTGCTTTGTGAAATTGCTTTCCTACCGCTCTATGCGAGGCTATAACATCAGTCTTATGCCGCAGGAGTCTTGCAATATCCATTCAAACATATTTTATTTCAAAGTGCAAGGTCGCCATAGAAGTAGCTTTAAGACCTTTTTTAAATGAATACTTCTTTGCCCTGTGTGAACAGAAAACCTGCACGAGGAAAAATCATCGAGTCGCCTTCACGTCTAACACACATGTGCTGTGTAGGGCTAAAACTATTTTATCTTGAAACTAGCTATAACAGGATTCCATGCAACAGCTGATTTTATGTTATATGGTTAGTTGTAGAACAGCTGTTTTGCTATTTTATTCAATTCCTTTAATTAAATCACACTTGCCCTTTATATATATTGTTCAAATTTCCAATCGTTAATAAAGTACCTTTTATTCATCAACTCAAGTTCAAACACATTTTTCTAAACTTGCAGTGCGTGATACTTGATGTTAAAACAACCTTTTTCTAAATGTTATTTAATTAATAATAAATTTAATAACGAATTAATTTTAGTTTTATATAGGAGAAAAACTTTTCACAAAAGGGGAAGCTATGCAATAGAGTTATTTCATCCCATTTGGGTTAAAATAAGTAGTGTTGAAATATGATTTCATAAAACAGCTGATTTTATGTTATAGGCTATGTGGTAGAACGGCTGTTGTAAAGCATAGGCTATGTTACTTTATTTATATTAATTGTAATTATTTAATAAAATGTAACCAAAATAAAAATTTTACTTTTTGACGAAGTAGGAATGACTTTAAAAATGTTTTTGTTTTAAATACTTTAACTCTAATATAAACTCGCGGCATGTATTACGCCGCCGAAAACATAGCTCGCCGTGTTAATATTTCCCTTCGTACAGATTCTTCATAGCATTCATCATAAATATTGGAGTATTGTTGGAATTCGAGGCATCCAACAGGTGTCCCTAACATTCTCGAATAGCTTCCCTTATCTCCTTCGTCTATCTGAGTTGGTATTTGGATGAAGAGATGTAGCATTCCCTCTTAACCTACATTAGCACTTATACTAAGAAATTACCGACAAAAATGTATACCTATAGTTAATGCAGGGAAACATTTCACTGACAATGTTCGTGGTATATTAACGGTAAGAAAATGTTGATCGTAATGATATTATAAATATTATGACATTCATATTGTGTGGTTTTGCACGTTTTTTAAAAATATTATTGCAGGCTATTGTAATTGGAAAGTATCAAAAAAATGTCTGTGTACAAAATACAATATCTTGCTTGACGGATTATTTACCAGGAAACTAAGAATAATAAAATAAGCAGTTAGGGTAGACGTATAATCATTTACGTAGGCCTACACATTGCCATTATCTCGGTTTGTTTATAAACACTTACTTTTGTGCATTATTTACATTTTAGCAATTGAAGTAACAATTGAAGCAATTCAAAACAAGTAACATAAGTCTACACAAAAATGATTTAAAGTCAATTCCTACGTAGCCCAAAAAAGACAGATTTTAATTTATTCTAGTTGCTTTTTATTAAATAGTTACAATCAATATAAATAAAGTCACCTGTATGTTAAAACAGCTGTTCCACCACGTAACCCATAACTTGAATTCATCTGCTTTATGAAAGTATATGTTATTACTTATTTTAAGCTAAGTGGGACGAAATAACTATATTGCATACCTGCATATTTTGTGAAACATTTTTCTCCAATGTAAAACTAAATTCAATTAATTAAATTTAATTAATGAATTAAAACTGGAAAAAAATCTATGAACATGAAGTGTCATCCACAAAAAGCTTTAAAATATGTAACTGAACTTGAGAGGATGAATGAAAAGTATTTAATTAACGATTGAAATTTGAACAAGAGATATGGTAGAGAGGGAGGAAGGGAGTTTAGGAAGAGAGAGAGAGAGAGAGAGAGAGAGAGAGAGAGAGAGAGAGAGGAGGGTTATCATATAGCCTACTTAGTGTTTTAATTTCATATCCAAATATAAGTATAGTTTATTGAGCTTTCCCTTCATAGAAGAAAAATGACTTCGCGTAAACCTTGGCGACTGCAAAACCTGCTTGATATTCCACTGTCATACAAAAGGTTTCTAACCATATTAAAGATTATACTCACGTGATGATGTGTATCAATGCTAACTTGAATAAATGAGGTGAAATTAATATGTTTTAAACATTAGCGTTTGGTTAAGGGCAAAATTACATCACTTCACTCATGTTATCTCGTGGCAAACTTTGTATTGTAGGAAATAATTTTAGGGTAAGGACCAAGTCTAAAATCATTATGTTGTTAATATTCATGCAAGCGCGCGTGCGTGCGTGTGTGTGTAAGTGCGTGCCAGCGCGCGCGCGCGCGTTTACTTCTTATTTCTTCTTAATTTTACCAATTTTTCAAAACTAATTTCACATCATGTTGTAGTGATCACACCATTTCATGGTCTGCAACTGTGTAGTATACTTGGCTTCATTGCAATGCTGGACTATTTCTGTAGCTTCTACTGAACCAACAACGTTATATAAACCTATACAAAACATTCTTGGCCTAATCATAAAGTTTGCATCCACAGGTTGCTCAAGATGGCTCCCGCCAATACCGAGGTGTGTCTTGTCAGAGCCGTTAGGTTGATCTATATAGTGGCTACGACCCATAGATAGGGGCTGTATCGGGAAGGAAAGCTAGAGTGGTGAGGAGGGCCGCCACTAGTGTTTGTACTACATGTTGGGGGGCGGATGCAACAATACTAACATTACTAACCAACCTGCAAGACAAGCAAGATTTTATACCAACAACCATTCGAAAGTAGATTACAATGTCAAGCAATAGGCTTGAAGAGCAATAAATACACTATGCTATTTGTATGAAACAAAAACCAATACTTTCCAAACATAAAAGTGGGCCAACCTTTGTAACCTATTTCCTGACAAATACAAAAAGTAATAGCTTCTAACGATAAATTTATTCCAAAAACCAGAAAGACAACATAGTGACGCCGAACTATTCTCATTATTTTAGTTTCGGATAATGAGGAACCCAAAACAATAGATTACAACCATTAATCCCAATAATTATTCAAAACAAAACTATTTTTAGGATCTAATTTTAGACCCCGCTCTCTTGAAACTGGTTTTATGTCGGTGGACAGTGCCCGGTGGTGGATACAACTTGATAAATATACAGTCGAGTGAATGAGTTTGTCTAGGCAATGTAGATAAGGGAGAAATATAGTTCCCTTGGAGATTCTGTAACATAAATCTTAATTTTTAGTTTAAACATCTTCCTGATTATTTAGCATAAGTTAAACTATTCGTGCGTGTAACACACACACACACACAAACACAAATACAAACACACACACACACACACACACACACACACACACACACACACACATACTGCAACGGTGCATCACCCCGCCAACCTTCCACCTGTCGAAAGTTGTCTATCACCTAGTTACATGAGCAAGTATTAAAATCCCATCTAATAAGTAAACCCTGGGAACGTTGTCTATAAAGTGTATTTAAAGTCATGGTAAGGTCAGTGATCTGTCATATGGTCTAATTTATGTCAGCTGAAAACACATAAAATTTATCACATCATAAATTTGCCTTACCATGCCTTGAAGACATCTCTCCACCATGCTCCTGCTTTAGTGAGGTCCGTGCAAGATAGAGTCTTACCATATCCTCCTAAAAGAGATCCTGTGTTTCATATGGTAAAACCTGCCAGTGAGTATCAACTCCTGGGCTTTAAAGCAAAACCGACTAGTCCTTAAGCTAGCTCATAATTTATAATTTTATTTAATTAATTTCTCTGGATGGTTTACTCGATTTTTAGGTTGCACTGTGATTTCTAGCTATTTATTATTAAATAAATATGACTGACTCTAATAGGCTGGATTTTAATAATTGTATTGATTTTATTAATTTACTATTATAATTTACTAGTTGGGAAATAATTAAATTTATTATTTTTGTACACAGGATTAATTCAATAAAAATTACTCTTTTGGCTGTTGTTGGAAACTGAATTTAATAATAAAGAAATTTGTAACTGAAATAAATTCTTAAATAATAAAATTCTGAAATAAAATCTTAAAGTCCATAGCTAACAAAACATAAATTAAATTTTCCTTAAATAAACTAAGATTACTTTGATATTTATTGCAGGGAGGTTGGCTAAGTTTATTTCAATTATTATAAATTTGAAATTTAATTTATAATCTTATTTTGTGCCAGCAGTTAAATGACATTCAATAAATTTACATATTGTATTATTTAAACGAAATTTCTTACTAATTCTACTGCCACAGAAAACATTGATTTACAAGCTTATGAATTTATATATGTATATATAATTTGAAATATTTTAATTAAAACTAAATTTCAAATTTTATCACTCATTCAAATATACTAAATTAATTTGTGATTGACTTTGTTTAATAATTTCTTGTTGAGAAATTATTTATATTTTTCTACAAGTTAAATATTGATAAATATTTTTCCCCAGTTTATTTAACTACTGGTTGTAACAAACTTTACTGAATTTTCTTAGATAGTATGAATGAATTTATTTTATAACTATGCCTAATCTTCTTTCTATCTTTTTCCATATACTTTACTATTTCTCTATTTGCAAACATTTGAACATTTTTACATAACCATTTTTATAACGAAATAATTTTGTAATTTCCAATTTTTTATTTAATTTTCAAGGAAATAAAGCCATTATTTATGATTTTACACATTTAAAGCATTTATTTGAATCTTTGAATCTTTGGAACGTATTTCAAGATCAAATTTTATTTGATTACTAAATTTGTATAGAAATCATGACTTGCCCAATTCTCGCACTTTCGATGATACATCCAAAGGTCCAAGGAGATGACTTTGTGCTTCCAGACTGGTAGTTCTTCTCGTCTGGAATTTGGTTCATCCAGGAAGCAGGAACGGAAAAATACGGCGAAGCCAGTTTCTTCACAAATGAAATTTTTACCGTGATTTTTCATATTTCGATGTCTAGTTTTCACTAGACATAAATTAAGCGAATTTATGATTTCCTTTAGAAATGAAAGCAAGATGATCATTTTCGAAATGAGAAAGGAAGCTAAGAATATATATATTGTCGTTAAAGGTCTAAGCAATTAAATGTGTTAATTATACATACACAATATTCTAAAATAAAAATTATAACATAAACCGTAAAATCGTGTGTCTTCCATTTAACACTGAGGTGTCCTATGATGAGGCAGTGCATTAACACTCCTCCACTTTATTACAGTATAACCTAATTATCAGACGTCATAAGCCAAATAAAAAAGAATCAAATTTGGCCTGAGCAGCAAATACTGAAATAGAATTGAAAGAAAATTTAGTCGATATC
>JBAIZL010000034.1:20000-130000 GCA_036971475.1 Prosapia bicincta | reverse complement strand
ACTTCAGAAACGAATGGAAAATGTTAAGGACCGAGTACTATAGAGTGATGGTGTGGGCAATAGGAGAGGACAATCAAGACCCTTTGGAAATGTAGGTATATCACCGGATATTAGGATCTCCTGTAGGCATACTGAAAAGAGAACTTCAGAAACGAATGGAAAATGTTAAGGACCGAGTACTATAGAGTGATGGTGTGGGCAATAGGAGAGGACAATCAAGACCCTTTGGAAATGTAGGTATATCACCGGATATTAGGATCTCCTGTAGGCATACTGAAAAGAGAACTTCAGAAACGAATGGAAAATGTTAAGCACCGAGTACTATAGAGTGATGGTGTGGGCAATAGGAGAGGACAATCAAGACCCTTTGGAAATGTAGGTATATCACCGGATATTACGATCTCCTGTACTGAAAAGAGAACTTCAGAAACGAATGGAAAATGCTAAGCACCGAGTGCTATAGAGTGATGGTGTGGGCAATAGGAGAGGACAATCAAGACCCTTTGGAAATGTAGGTATATCACCGGATATTAGGATCTCCTGTACTGAAAAGAGAACTTCAGAAACGAATAGAAAATGTTAAGCACCGAGTACTATAAAGTGATGGTGTGGGCAATAGGAAAGGACAATCAAGACCCTTTGGAAATGTAGGTATATCACCGGATATTAGGATCTCCTGTACTGAAAAGAGAACTTCAGAAACGAATGGAAAATGTTAAGGACCGAGTACTATAAAGTGATGGTGTGGGCAATAGGAGAGGACAATCAAGACCCTTTGGAAATGTAGGTATATCACCGGATATTAGGATCTCCTGAACTGAAAAGTGAACTTCAGAAACGAATGGAAAATGTTAAGGACCGAGTACTATAGAGTGATGGTGTGGGCAATAGGAGAGGACAATCAAGACCCTTTGGAAATGTAGGTATATCACCGGATATTAGGATCTCCTGTACTGAAAAGAGAACTTCAGAAACGATTGGACAATGTTAAGGACCGAGTACTATAGAGTGATGGTGTGGGCAATAGGAGAGGACAATCAAGACCCTTTGGAAATGTAGGTATATCACCGGATATTAGAATCTCCTGTACTGAAAAGAGAACTTAAAAAACGAATGGAAAATGCTAAGCACCGAGTGCTATAGAGTGATGGTGTGGGCAATACGAGAGGACAATCAAGACCCTTTGGAAATGTAGGTATATCACCGGATATTAGGTTCTCCTGTACTGAAAAAAGAACTTCAGAAACGAATGGAAAATGTTAAGCACCGAGTACTATAGAGTGATGGTGTGGGCAATAGGAGAGGACAAGACTCTTTGGAAATGTAGGTATATCACCGGATATTAGGATCTCCTGTACTGAAAAGAGAACTTCAGAAACGAATGGAAAATGTTAAGGACCGAGTACTATAGAGTGATGGTGTGGGCAATAGGAGAGGACAATCAAGACCCTTTGGAAATGTAGGTATATCACCGGATATTAGGATCTCCTGTACTGAAAAGAGAACTTCAGAAACGATTGGACAATGTTAAGGACCGAGAACTATAGAGTGATGGTGTGGGCAATAGGAGAGGACAATCAAGACCCTTTGGAAATGTAGGTATATCACCGGATATTAGGATCTCCTGTACTGAAAAGAGAACTTAAAAAACGAATGGAAAATGCTAAGCACCGAGTGCTATAGAGTGATGGTGTGGGCAATAGGAGAGGACAATCAAGACCCTTTGGAAATGTAGGTATATCACAGGATATTAGGATCTCCTGTACTGAAAAGAGAACTTCAGAAACGAATGGAAAATGTTAAGGACCGAGTACTATAAAGTGATGGTGTGGGCAATAGGAGAGGACAATCAAGACCCTTTGGAAATGTAGGTATATCACCGGATATTAGGATCTCCTGTACTGAAAAGAGAACTTCAGAAAAGAATGGAAAATGTTAAGGACCGAGTACTATAGAGTGATGGTGTGGGCAATAGGAGAGGACAATCAAGACCCTTTGGAAATGTAGGTATATCACCGGATATTAGGATCTCCTGTACTGAAAAGAGAACTTCAGAAACGAATAGAAAATGTTAGGCACCGAGTACTATAGAGTGATGGTGTGGGCAATAGGAGAGGACAATCAAGACCCTTTGGAAATGTAGGTATATCACAGGATATTAGGATCTCCTGTACTGAAAAGAGAACTTCAGAAACGAATGGAAAATGTTAAGGACCGAGTACTATAAAGTGATGGTGTGGGCAATAGGAGAGGACAATCAAGACCCTTTGGAAATGTAGGTATATCACCGGATATTAGGATCTCCTGAACTGAAAAGTGAACTTCAGAAACGAATGGAAAATGTTAAGCACCGAGTACTATAGAGTGATGGTGTGGGCAATAGGAGAGGACAATCAAGACCCTTTGGAAATGTAGGTATATCACAGGATATTAGGATCTCCTGAACTGAAAAGAGAACTTCAGAAACGAATGGAAAATGTTAAGGACCGAGTACTATAGAGTGATGGTGTGGGCAATAGGAGAGGACAATATAGACCCTTTGGAAATGTAGGTATATCACAGGATATTAGGATCTCCTGTACTGAAAAGAGAACTTCAGAAACGAATGGAAAATGTTAAGGACCGAGTACTATAGAGTGATGGTGTGGGCAATAGGAGAGGACAATCAAGACCCTTTGGAAATGTAGGTATATCACCGGATATTAGGATCTCCTGTACTGAAAAGAGAACTTAAAAAACGAATGGAAAATGCTAAGCACCGAGTGCTATAGAGTGATGGTGTGGGCAATAGGAGAGGACAATCAAGACCCTTTGGAAATGTAGGTATATCACCGGATATTAGGATCTCCTGTACTGAAAAAAGAACTTCAGAAACGAATGGAAAATGTTAAGCACCGAGTACTATAGAGTGATGGTGTGGGCAATAGGAGAGGACAAGACTCTTTGGAAATGTAGGTATATCACCGGATATTAGGATCTCCTGTACTGAAAAGAGAACTTCAGAAACGAATGGAAAATGTTAAGGACCGAGTACTATAGAGTGATGGTGTGGGCAATAGGAGAGGACAATCAAGACCCTTTGGAAATGTAGGTATATCACCGGATATTAGGATCTCCTGTACTGAAAAGAGAACTTCAGAAACGATTGGAAAATGTTAAGGACCGAGTACTATAGAGTGATGGTGTGGGCAATAGGAGAGGACAATCAAGAACCTTTGGAAATGTAGGTATATCACAGGATATTAGGATCTCCTGTACTGAAAAGAGATCTTCAGAAACGAATGGAAAATGTTAAGGACCGAGTACTATAGAATGATGGTGTGGGCAATAGGAGAGGACAAGACCCTTTGGAAATGTAGGTATATCACCGGATATTAGGATCTCCTGTACTGAAAAGAGAACTTCAGAAACGAATGGAAAATGTTAAGGACCGAGTACTATAGAGTGATGGTGTGGGCAATAGGAGAGGACAATCAAGACCCTTTGGAAATGTAGGTATATCACAGGATATTAGGATCTCCTGTACTGAAAAGAGAACTTCAGAAACGAATGGAAAATGTTAAGGACCGAGTACTATAGAGTGATGGTGTGGGCAATAGGAGAGGACAATCAAGACCCTTTGGAAATGTAGGTATATCACCGGATATTAGGATCTCCTGTACTGAAAAGAGAACTTCAGAAACGAATGGAAAATGTTAAGCACCGAGTACTATAGAGTGATGGTGTGGGCAATAGGAGAGGACAATCAAGACCCTTTGGAAATGTAGGTATATCACCGGATATTAGGATCTCCTGTACTGAAAAGAGAACTTCAGAAACGAATGGAAAATGTTAAGCACCGAGTACTATAGAGTGATGGTGTGGGCAATAGGAGAGGACAATCAAGACCCTTTGGAAATGTAGGTATATCACCGGATATTAGGATCTCCTGTACTGAAAAGAGAACTTCAGAAACGAATGGAAAATGTTAAGCACCGAGTACTATAGAGTGATGGTGTGGGCAATAGGAGAGGACAATCAAGACCCTTTGGAAATGTAGGTATATCACCGGATATTAGGATCTCCTCTACTGAAAAGAGAACTTCAGAAACGAATGGAAAATGTTAAGCACCGAGTACTATAGAGTGATGGTGTGGGCAATAGGAGAGGACAATCAAGACCCTTTGGAAATGTAGGTATATCACCGGATATTAGGATCTCCTGTACTGAAAAGAGAACTTCAGAAACGAATGGAAAATGTTAAGCACCGAGTGCTATAGAGTGATGGTGTGGGCAATAGGAGAGGACAATCAAGACCCTTTGGAATTGTAGGTATATCATCGGATATTAGGATCTCCTGCACTGAAAAGAGAAGTTCAGAAACGAATGGAAAATGTTAAGCACCGAGTACTATAGAGTGGTGGTGTGGGCAATAGGAGAGGACAATCAAGACCCTTTGGAAATGTAGGTATATCACCGGATATTAGGATCTCCAGCACTGAAAAGAGAACTTCAGAAAAAAATGAAAAATCTTAAGGACCGAGTACTATAGAGTGATGGTGTGGGCAATAGGAGAGGACAATCAAGACCCTTTGGAAATGTAGGTATATCACCGGATATTAGGATCTCCTGTACTGAAAAGGGAACTTCAGAAACGAATGGAAAATGTTAAGGACCGAGTACTATAGAGTGATGGTGTGGGCAATAGGAGAGGACAATCAAGACCCTTTGGAAATGTAGGTATATCACAGGATATTAGGATCTCCTGTACTGAAAAGAGAACTTCAGAAACGAATGGAAAATGTTAAGGACCGAGTACTATAGAGTGATGGTGTGGGCAATAGGAGAGGAGAATCAAGACCCTTTGGAAATGTAGGTATATCACCGGATATTAGGATCTCCTGTACTGAAAAGAGAACTTCAGAAACGAATGGAAAATGTTAAGCAAAGAGTACTATAGAGTGATGGTGTGGGCAATAGGAGAGGACAATCAAGACCCATTGGAAATGTAGGTATATAACCGGATATTAGGATCTCCTGTACTGAAAAGAGAACTTCAGAAACGAATGGAAAATGTTAAGCACCGAGTACTATAGAGTGATGGTGTGGGCAATAGGAGAGGACAATCAAGACCCTTTGGAAATGTAGGTATATCACAGGATATTAGGATCTCCTGTACTGAAAAGAGAACTTCAGAAACGAATGGAAAATGTTAAAGACCGAGTACTATAGAGTGATGGTGTGGGCAATAGGAGAGGACAATCAAGACCCTTTGGAAATGTAGGTATATCACCGGATATTAGGATCTCCTGAACTGAAAAGAGAACTTCAGAAACGAATGGAAAATGTTAAGCACCGAGTACTATAGAGTAATGGTGTGGGCAATAGGAGAGGACAATCAAGACCCTTTGGAAATGTAGGTATATCACCGGATATTAGGATCTCCTGTACTGAAAAGAGAACTTCAGAAACGAATGGAAAATGTTAAGCACCGAGTACTATAGAGTGATGGTGTGGGCAATAGGAGAGGACAATCAAGACCCTTTGGAAATGTAGGTATATCACCGGATATTAGGATCTCCTGTACTGAAAAGAGAACTTCAGAAACGAATGGAAAATGGGAAGGACCGAGTACTATAGAGTAATGGTGTGGGCAATAGGAGAGGACAATCAAGACCCTTTGGAAATGTAGGTATATCACCGGATATTAGGATCTCCTGTACTGAAAAGAGAACTTCAGAAACGAATGGAAAATGTTAAGCACCGAGTACTATAGAGTGATGGTGTGGGCAATAGGAGAGGACAATCAAGACCCTTTGGAAATGTAGGTATATCACCGGATATTAGGATCTCCTGTACTGAAAAGAGAACTTCAGAAACGAATGGAAAATGTTAAGCACCGAGTACTATAGAGTGATGGTGTGGGCAATAGGAGAGGACAATCAAGACCCTTTGGAAATGTAGGTATATCACCGGATATTAGGATCTCCTGTACTGAAAAGAGAACTTCAGAAACGAATGGAAAATGTTAAGCACCAAGTACTATAGAGTGATGGTGTGGGCAATAGGAGAGGACAATCAAGACCCTTTGGAAATGTAGGTATATCACCGGATATTAGGATCTCCTGTACTGAAAAGAGAACTTAAAAAACGAATGGAAAATGCTAAGCACCGTGTGCTATAGAGTGATGGTGTGGGCAATAGGAGAGGACAATCAAGACCCTTTGGAAATGTAGGTATATCACCGGATATTAGGATCTCCTGTACTGAAAAGAGAACTTCAGAAACGAATGGAAAATGTTAAGCACCGAGTGCTATAGAGTGATGGTGTGGGCAATAGGAGAGGACAATCAAGACCCTTTGGAAATGTAGGTATATCACAGGATATTAGGATCTCCTGTACTGAAAAGAGAACTTCAGAAACGAATGGAAAATGTTAAAGACCGAGTATTATAGAGTGATGGTGTGGGCAATAGGAGAGGACAATCAAGACCCTTTGGAAATGTAGGTATATCACCGGATATTAGGATCTCCTGCACTGAAAAGAGAACTTCAGAAACGAATGGAAAATGTTAAGGACCGAGTACTATAGAGTGATGGTGTGGGCAATAGGAGAGGACAATCAAGACCCTTTGGAATTGTAGGTATATCATCGGATATTAGGATCTCCTGCACTGAAAAGAGAAGTTCAGAAACGAATGGAAAATGTTAAGCACCGAGTACTATAGAGTGATGGTGTGGGCAATAGGAGAGGACAATCAAGACCCTTTGGAAATGTAGGTATATCACCGGATATTAGGATCTCCTGTACTGAAAAGAGAACTTCAGAAACGAATGGAAAATGGGAAGGACCGAGTACTATAGAGTAATGGTGTGGGCAATAGGAGAGGACAATCAAGACCCTTTGGAAATGTAGGTATATCACCGGATATTAGGATCTCCTGTACTGAAAAGAGAACTTCAGAAACGAATGGAAAATGTTAAGCACCGAGTACTATAGAGTGATGGTGTGGGCAATAGGAGAGGACAATCAAGACCCTTTGGAAATGTAGGTATATCACCGGATATTAGGATCTCCTGTACTGAAAAGAGAACTTCAGAAAAAAATGGAAAATGTTAAGCACCGAGTACTATAGAGTGATGGTGTGGGCAATAGGAGAGGACAATCAAGACCCTTTGGAAATGTAGGTATATCACCGGATATTAGGATCTCCTGTACTGAAAAGAGAACTTCAGAAACGAATGGAAAATGTTAAGCACCAAGTACTATAGAGTGATGGTGTGGGCAATAGGAGAGGACAATCAAGACCCTTTGGAAATGTAGGTATATCACCGGATATTAGGATCTCCTGTACTGAAAAGAGAACTTAAAAAACGAATGGAAAATGCTAAGCACCGTGTGCTATAGAGTGATGGTGTGGGCAATAGGAGAGGACAATCAAGACCCTTTGGAAATGTAGGTATATCACCGGATATTAGGATCTCCTGTACTGAAAAGAGAACTTCAGAAACGAATGGAAAATGTTAAGCACCGAGTGCTATAGAGTGATGGTGTGGGCAATAGGAGAGGACAATCAAGACCCTTTGGAAATGTAGGTATATCACAGGATATTAGGATCTCCTGTACTGAAAAGAGAACTTCAGAAACGAATGGAAAATGTTAAAGACCGAGTATTATAGAGTGATGGTGTGGGCAATAGGAGAGGACAATCAAGACCCTTTGGAAATGTAGGTATATCACCGGATATTAGGATCTCCTGCACTGAAAAGAGAACTTCAGAAACGAATGGAAAATGTTAAGGACCGAGTACTATAGAGTGATGGTGTGGGCAATAGGAGAGGACAATCAAGACCCTTTGGAATTGTAGGTATATCATCGGATATTAGGATCTCCTGCACTGAAAAGAGAAATTCAGAAACGAATGGAAAATGTTAAGCACCGAGTACTATAGAGTGGTGGTGTGGGCAATAGGAGAGGACAATCAAGACCCTTTGGAAATGTAGGTATATCACCGGATATTAGGATCTCCAGCACTGAAAAGAGAACTTCAGAAAAAAATGAAAAATCTTAAGGACCGAGTACTATAGAGTGATGGTGTGGGCAATAGGAGAGGACAATCAAGACCCTTTGGAAATGTAGGTATATCACCGGATATTAGGATCTCCTGTACTGAAAAGGGAACTTCAGAAACGAATGGAAAATGTTAAGGACCGAGTACTATAGAGTGATGGTGTGGGCAATAGGAGAGGACAATCAAGACCCTTTGGAAATGTAGGTATATCACCGGATATTAGGATCTCCTGTACTGAAAAGAGAACTTCAGAAACGAATGGAAAATGTTAAGCACCGAGTACTATAGAGTGATGGTGTGGGCAATAGGAGAGGACAATCAAGACCCTTTGGAAATGTAGGTATATAACCGGATATTAGGATCTCCTGTACTGAAAAGAGAACTTCAGAAACGAATGGAAAATGTTAAGCACCGAGTACTATAGAGTGATGGTGTGGGCAATAGGAGAGGACAATCAAGACCCTTTGGAAATGTAGGTATATCACAGGATATTAGGATCTCCTGTACTGAAAAGAGAACTTCAGAAACGAATGGAAAATGTTAAAGAGCGAGTACTATAGAGTGATGGTGTGGGCAATAGGAGTGGACAATCAAGACCCTTTGGAAATGTAGGTATATCACCGGATATTAGGATCTCCTGAACTGAAAAGAGAACTTCAGAAACGAATGGAAAATGTTAAGCACCGAGTACTATAGAGTAATGGTGTGGGCAATAGGAGAGGACAATCAAGACCCTTTGGAAATGTAGGTATATCACCGGATATTAGGATCTCCTGTACTGAAAAGAGAACTTCAGAAACGAATGGAAAATGTTAAGCACCGAGTACTATAGAGTGATGGTGTGGGCAATAGGAGAGGACAATCAAGACCCTTTGGAAATGTAGGTATATCACCGGATATTAGGATCTCCTGTACTGAAAAGAGAACTTCAGAAACGAATGGAAAATGGGAAGGACCGAGTACTATAGAGTAATGGTGTGGGCAATAGGAGAGGACAATCAAGACCCTTTGGAAATGTAGGTATATCACCGGATATTAGGATCTCCTGTACTGAAAAGAGAACTTCAGAAACGAATGGAAAATGTTAAGCACCGAGTACTATAGAGTGATGGTGTGGGCAATAGGAGAGGACAATCAAGACCCTTTGGAAATGTAGGTATATCACCGGATATTAGGATCTCCTGTACTGAAAAGAGAACTTCAGAAACGAATGGAAAATGTTAAGCACCGAGTACTATAGAGTGATGGTGTGGGCAATAGGAGAGGACAATCAAGACCCTTTGGAAATGTAGGTATATCACCGGATATTAGGATCTCCTGTACTGAAAAGAGAACTTCAGAAACGAATGGAAAATGTTAAGCACCAAGTACTATAGAGTGATGGTGTGGGCAATAGGAGAGGACAATCAAGACCCTTTGGAAATGTAGGTATATCACCGGATATTAGGATCTCCTGTACTGAAAAGAGAACTTAAAAAACGAATGGAAAATGCTAAGCACCGTGTGCTATAGAGTGATGGTGTGGGCAATAGGAGAGGACAATCAAGACCCTTTGGAAATGTAGGTATATCACCGGATATTAGGATCTCCTGTACTGAAAAGAGAACTTCAGAAACGAATGGAAAATGTTAAGCACCGAGTACTATATAGTGATGGTGTGGGCAATAGGAGAGGACAATCAAGACCCTTTGGAAATGTAGGTATATCACCGGATATTAGGATCTCCTGTACTGAAAAGAGAACTTCAGAAACGAATGGAAAATGTTAAGGACCGTGTACTATAGAGTGATGGTGTGGGCAATAGGAGAGGACAACCAAGACCCTTTGGAAATGTAGGTATATCACAGGATATTAGGATCTCCTGTACTGAATAGAGAACTTCAGAAACGAATGGAAAATGTTAAGGACCGAGTACTATAGAGTGATGGTGTGGGCAATAGGAGAGGACAATCAAGACCCTTTGGAAATGTAGGTATATCACCGGATATTAGGATCTCCTGAACTGAAAAGAGAACTTCAGAAACGAATGGAAAATGTTAAGCACCGAGTACTATAGAGTAATGGTGTGGGCAATAGGAGAGGACAATCAAGACCCTTTGGAAATGTAGGTATATCACCGGATATTAGGATCTCCTGTACTGAAAAGAGAACTTCAGAAACGAATGGAAAATGTTAAGCACCGAGTACTATAGAGTGATGGTGTGGGCAATAGGAGAGGACAATCAAGACCCTTTGGAAATGTAGGTATATCACCGGATATTAGGATCTCCTGTACTGAAAAGAGAACTTCAGAAACGAATGGAAAATGTTAAGGACCGAGTACTATAGAGTGATGGTGTGGGCAATAGGAGAGGACAATCAAGACCCTTTGGAAATGTAGGTATATCACCGGATATTAGGATCTCCTGTACTGAAAAGAGAACTTCAGAAACGAATGGAAAATGTTAAGCACCGAGTACTATAGAGTGATGGTGTGGGCAATAGGAGAGGACAATCAAGACCCTTTGGAAATGTAGGTATATCACCGGATATTAGGATCTCCTGTACTGAAAAGAGAACTTCAGAAACGAATGGAAAATGTTAAGCACCGAGTACTATAGAGTGATGGTGTGGGCAATAGGAGAGGACAATCAAGACCCTTTGAAAATGTAGGTATATCACAGGATATTAGGATCTCCTGTACTGAAAAGAGAACTTCAGAAACGAATGGAAAATGTTAAGCACCGAGTACTATAGAGTGATGGTGTGTGCAATAGGAGAGGACAATCAAGACCCTTTGGAAATGTAGGTATATCACCGGATATTAGGATCTCCTGTACTGAAAAGAGATCTTCAGAAACGAATGGAAAATGTTAAGGACCGAGTACTATAGAGTGATGGTGTGGGCAATAGGAGAGGAGAATCAAGACCCTTTGGAAATGTAGGTATATCACCGGATATTAGGATCTCCTGTACTGAAAAGAGAACTTCAGAAACGAATGGAAAATGTTAAGCACCGAGTACTATAGAGTGATGGTGTGGGCAATAGGAGAGGACAATCAAGACCCTTTGGAAATGTAGGTATATCACCGGATATTAGGATCTCCTGTACTGAAAAGAGAACTTCAGAAACGAATGGAAAATGTTAAGCACCGAGTACTATAGAGTGATGGTGTGGGCAATAGGAGAGGACAATCAAGACCCTTTGGAAATGTAGGTATATCACAGGATATTAGGATCTCCTGTACTGAAAAGAGAACTTCAGAAACGAATGGAAAATGTTATAGACCGAGTACTATAGAGTGATGGTGTGGGCAATAGGAGAGGACAATCAAGACCCTTTGGAAATGTAGGTATATCACCGGATATTAGGATCTCCTGTACTGAAAAGAGAACTTCAGAAACGAATGGAAAATGTTAAGCACCGAGTACTATAGAGTAATGGTGTGGGCAATAGGAGAGGACAATCAAGACCCTTTGGAAATGTAGGTATATCACCGGATATTAGGATCTCCTGTACTGAAAAGAGAACTTCAGAAACGAATGGAAAATGTTAAGCACCGAGTACTATAGAGTGATGGTGTGGGCAATAGGAGAGGACAATCAAGACCCTTTGGAAATGTAGGTATATCACCGGATATTAGGATCTCCTGTACTGAAAAGAGAACTTCAGAAACGAATGGAAAATGTTAAGGACCGAGTACTATAGAGTGATGGTGTGGGCAATAGGAGAGGACAATCAAGACCCTTTGGAAATGTAGGTATATCACCGGATATTAGGATCTCCTGTACTGAAAAGAGAACTTCAGAAACGAATGGAAAATGTTAAGCACCGAGTACTATAGAGTGATGGTGTGGGCAATAGGAGAGGACAATCAAGACCCTTTGGAAATGTAGGTATATCACCGGATATTAGGATCTCCTGTACTGAAAAGAGAACTTCAGAAACGAATGGAAAATGTTAAGCACCGAGTACTATAGAGTGATGGTGTGGGCAATAGGAGAGGACAATCAAGACCCTTTGGAAATGTAGGTATATCACCGGATATTAGGATCTCCTGTACTGAAAAGAGAACTTCAGAAACGAATGGAAAATGTTAAGCACCAAGTACTATAGAGTGATGGTGTGGGCAATAGGAGAGGACAATCAAGACCCTTTGGAAATGTAGGTATATCACCGGATATTAGGATCTCCTGTACTGAAAAGAGAACTTAAAAAACGAATGGAAAATGCTAAGCACCGTGTGCTATAGAGTGATGGTGTGGGCAATAGGAGAGGACAATCAAGACCCTTTGGAAATGTAGGTATATCACCGGATATTAGGATCTCCTGTACTGAAAAGAGAACTTCAGAAACGAATGGAAAATGTTAAGCACCGAGTACTATAGAGTGATGGTGTGGGCAATAGGAGAGGACAATCAAGACCCTTTGGAAATGTAGGTATATCACCGGATATTAGGATCTCCTGTACTGAAAAGAGAACTTCAGAAACGAATGGAAAATGTTAAGGTCCGAGTACTATAGAGTGATGGTGTGGGCAATAGGAGAGGACAACCAAGACCCTTTGGAAATGTAGGTATATCACAGGATATTAGGATCTCCTGTACTGAATAGAGAACTTCAGAAACGAATGGAAAATGTTAAGGACCGAGTACTATAGAGTGATGGTGTGGGCAATAGGAGAGGACAATCAAGACCCTTTGGAAATGTAGGTATATCACCGGATATTAGGATCTCCTGTACTGAAAAGAAAACTTCAGAAACGAATGGAAAATGTTAAGCACCGAGTACTATAGAGTGATGGTGTGGGCAATAGGAGAGGACAATCAAGACCCTTTGGAAATGTAGGTATATCACCGGATATTAGGATCTCCTGTACTGAAAAGAGAACTTCAGAAACGAATGGAAAATGTTAAGCACCGAGTACTATAGAGTGATGGTGTGGGCAATAGGAGAGGACAATCAAGACCCTTTGGAAATGTAGGTATATCACCGGATATTAGGATCTCCTCTACTGAAGAGAGAACTTCAGAAACGAATGGAAAATGTTAAGGACCGAGTACTATAGAGTGATGGTGTGGGCAATAGGAGAGGACAATCAGGACCCTTTGGAAATGTAGGTATATCACCGGATATTAGGATCTCCTGTACTGAAAAGAGAACTTCAGAAACGAATGGAAAATGTTAAGCACCGAGTACTATAGAGTGATGGTGTGGGCAATAGGAGAGGACAATCAAGACCCTTTGGAAATGTAGGTATATCACCGGATATTAGGATCTCCTGTACTGAAAAGAGAACTTCAGAAACGAATGGAAAATGTTAAGCACCGAGTACTATAGAGTGATGGTGTGGGCAATAGGAGAGGACAATCAAGACCCTTTGGAAATGTAGGTATATCACCGGATATTAGGATCTCCTGTACTGAAAAGAGAACTTCAGAAACGAATGGAAAATGTTAAGCACCGAGTACTATAGAGTGATGGTGTGGGCAATAGGAGAGGACAATCAAGACCCTTTGAAAATGTAGGTATATCACAGGATATTAGGATCTCCTGTACTGAAAAGAGAACTTCAGAAACGAATGGAAAATGTTAAGCACCGAGTACTATAGAGTGATGGTGTGGGCAATAGGAGAGGACAATCAAGACCCTTTGGAAATGTAGGTATATCACCGGATATTAGGATCTCCTGCACTGAAAAGAGAACTTCAGAAACGAATGGAAAATGTTAAGGACCGAGTACTATAGAGTGATGGTGTGGGCAATAGGAGAGGACAATCAAGACCCTTTGGAAATGTAGGTATATCACCGGATATTAGGATCTCGTGCACTGAAAAGAGAACTTCAGAAACGAATGGAAAATGTTAAGCACCGAGTACTATAGAGTGGTGGTGGAACAAATTCATTGGAACAAATTTTATGATATATCTTAAAAGATAAATTTTTTCCTACGTAAATTTTACTAGAAGAAATATATAAGGAACGCCTATAATGCATGCAATACATGAAGCGGCTCAATGTTTGCGTGCACAATTATACGTTAAGCAGGCGTACCCACATAAAGAATGAAAAATTAAGATAAAAATTTATTTTTCTAAAGATGTTTAATAGTACGTTGGTAAGTTAAGAAATAATAATAAAGCGAACTTTTTATTTATACATTCTAATAATTTTAAAATGTTTTCAAAACATCTTGCTAGAAATATCTACGGTTAATGCTAAATATACTTGGTGTAGATGGACAGAGAATAACCGAAAATGTAATCTGTTTCCGTATTGAAAAAATACTAGACATATTGCAAAGGGCGCGGATGATTTAAAAATGTAGTTAAATTGATTAGGTACAACAAACTGAAGGAAAAATGAACGACGATCAAAGGTCTAAAACCGAATAATTTTCTACCAGAACACTATTTTGTAAATATAAATAGGAATTATTCCTAAATAGGAATAAACTACAAAAAGTTTTTGTTTATACACATGTATCGATTGTAGGCTAGAATGTACGACATTATTTCATTACGTTCCCATAAACTATTTTAAACCTGTATACGAGTATTTTTCGTATCCGTTTATTTTTCAATCGATTTTTAAACATTAGATGCTTTGTTATTAAAATGAAGTATAAATAAAAGTTTTATGAAACTTATATATTACTAGCAGCAGTTACAGCGATATTAAAATTTAAAAGTTATAAGTTGCTGATTTCGATAGGTTTTTCATGGATCTATATCCAGTGTAAAAGGTAATTGTAAAAATTAAATTACAATTTCGGTTAAGTAAGTTGAACCTAATGATATATTTTCTACATCTAAAAGAAAATTTTGTATCCGACGAAGAGTTCAAACGTACATTTAAAAAAAAACTTCTTTAGGATCAGATTAATCTTCGTTTCTGGAAAATGATAGGTTATGGTACAATATTCATTTCACATCGGTTTGAAGTGTTTTAGCTTTTCATAAAGCCCTTCCTCATACTTTCCAAACACCCTGTGTAGGCTTTACAACTATACACATTTTTAAGTTTAGGTCTAAATGTTATAAATGCAACAAAAGAGGCCAAGTAGCTTCGAGCTCTGCCTATGGAAGATGTACACAGTAATTCCGACCAGGTGCAACCTTGGACTAGAGACAACACTTGGGAAGAGTTGAGGTTGTTTGGTGCTACTGTATGAACTATAATTGCAAAAACTCTTATTCCATCACACTTTGGACTGACTAAGTGGTAGACAAAGGTTTCTCTATCGTTTAAGTGTGTTTAAAGTTTGTGAAAAGGATCATCAGTTTTATGTTTTGTTTACTTTTCCTCTTTTTCTTAATTTTTAAAATTAATCTATTCAAACCTAACCAAATTGTTCTCAGTATCAACCCAAGAGACCGTTTTTGTCACGAGACTAAAACTTGTGAGTGTGTGTGTGTGTGTGTGTGTGTGTGTGTGTGTGTGTGTGTGTGTGTGTGAGTGTGTGTGTGTGTGTGTGTGTGTGTGTGTGTGTGTGTGTGTGTGTGTGTGTGTGTGTGTGTGTGTGTGTGTGTGTGAATGTGTGTAAGTGTGTGTGTGAGTGATTGAGTGAGTGATTGAGTGAGTGAGTGAGTGAGTGAGTGAGTGAGTGATTGATTGAGTGAGTGAGTGAGTGAGTGAGTGAGTGAGTGAGTGAGTGAGTGAGTGAGTGAGTGAGTGAGTGAGTGTGTGTGTGTGTGTGTGTGTGTGTGTGTGTGTGTGTGTGTGTGTGTGTGTGTGTGTGTGTGAGTGTGTGTGTGTGTGTGTGTGTGTGTGTGTGTGTGTGTGTGTGTGTGTGTGTGTGTGTGTGTGTGTGTGTGTGTGTGGTGTTTGTGAATACATACATACAAACGCGCGAACACACACACACACACACATATATATATATATATATATATATATATATATATATATATATATATATATATATATATATATATACGTCGATATACGTCGATATCCGATTTCTAGACCTTGCCTCCATGATTTCTCATTGTAGCAGTGTTCCACCGATAAGTTCCTTTCACTTATGGACTTATTGATGGTTTCTCCCCATGTTATTCTGGGTCTTCCCTTACGTCTCCTCTCTGGTGAAGTTCATTCCATAGCAACTCTCTGTAATCTAACCTCCGACATCCTCTTTTCGCTCTTGAACCATGCCAGCTGTCTCCTCTGAGTCTCCTCTACGACTCTCAATCATGTCTCTAATGCTTTCATTTGTTTTATATTCTCGTATAGAGATTTGGCATGATCTCCTAAGAGCGTTCATTTCTACTGCATTTAATATTTTTTTTTAAATTTTGTACCTGGAAAGAATTTGTTTTTTTTTTTAAAGCTATTGGTTACACTTGTGATCCATTTAAAGATAGAAACTGACTGTATTAGGCCATAAAGTAATCCATAGTATTTGGGCCAAAGCATTTCTCCATTGTCCCAATAAATAGTCCCTTACCAGGTCACACTCGCACCTAACCTTCCAATCAAATTACGAAGAGATTTCAAAACGTTACCAAAACAAAATGTTCGCCTCGAACTATATTCCTGACCAACTTTGCTCAAGCACAACAATTGCCAAAAAAGCTTCGAGCGCTTTAATTAAACAAACTAATCATTTTCACAAGGTGGGCCCGTTACAAATTAATTAAAGACCTTCAAAATACCCTTTGTCTGGAAATTAACAATGTAAGCCGGGTCAAGAGTGTTCAGTGGGTCCATTTATTCTCCGCCTCCAGATGTCTCGTATATCAGGATAACTGTGTCCTTAAGGAACTTGCGCGCGCTTTGATCTTCCTACTTGGTTCAAGGCCGAGCGCCGCCTATAGCTGTGCCTACCGTACACTCTTATCCTTTCCGTTTACCCTTAAATCTCTTCATTTACCGTTATGTTTTCTATCAGTCCTTTAATAAATACAAATATTTTACCACTAAAAACCTGATTCCATTTCAATTACTAGCTTTTTTGTGTTTTTCAATTTCTTCTATTAGTTCAGACTCTTCCTGTTATTTCTAGTTAATATTTGCAAGATAGTTCTTCAGTGGGAGAAAAACTGTTCACAAAACGGTGAAGGTATGCAATATAGTTATGTCGTTCCATTTGGCTTAAAATAAGTGATAACATATGATTCATAAAACATCTGATTTTATGTTACAGGCTTTGTGGTAGAACAGCTGTTTTAATGCTTAGGTTATGTTATTTTATTTATATTATTTTGTAATTATATTAATAAAAATAACTAAAACAATTTTTTTATGCCCAAGTAAGAATTGATTTAATTAATGAAATAATATATTTTTTTAAATGTATAACATCAGTTGTCACCCACACAAGTTAAAAAAAACCCTATTTTATCTTGAGTGGATGAATAAAAAAAATTTTATTAACAATTGAAAATTTGAACAAGATATAAGGAGAGTCTGAACTAATAGAAGGAATTGAATAAACTTCTAAATAAATATATAATTAGCTGCTATATAATTATTTTATTGTACATAAGTATTTTATTTATAAATATATAATTTCAATATAACTATTGCCCTAATTTTTTAAACTGAATATAAAGCACTTGAAAGCAAATAAAGTGGTGAATTTTATGACTAAGTGGTAAAACAATAAACGCCTGCAAGGAAAGGTCATGACAGCAAAAGCGCACAGGAAAACCTGTTATACAAGTGTTACATCAAGCAACGAGAATATTATCATAATATACAAACCATAAACTTTGCGAGTAAAACCAAAATGCAGACATGTTATAAAAAAGGAAAGTAATGAAAAATAAATGATGTTATAAATAATATAAATGTTTATATTTTGGAATGAACGCATGTGGCTTAGGCAACCGACTGACGTGTATAACACAAGGGAATGCTTTTATACTGCTCGGATGGATCAATCCTCTCCGAAGACCGCTCTCACCTTATGTATGCTGCTTTCTCAAAGTGCAGCGATTTATTATTTTTTCACTTGTTTAAAAGGAGTGGCGTGTAGCTGACCTTTGTTCCAAGAGACTTCCTGTTGTCCGACAAGCCCTCTGCTACTTGGGAACAATTATTTGCCAAATTGTGCGCTCAGATTTATTGTCAACAATTATAAAATCCTAAAGACATTCTTAAACGTCAGATGACGTCATTAATGTAGGCAGTCAGGTACATGACGTCATTACGACATTTTCAACAATAACACCGCATCTAATTGTAGTTTTTCTTCCCACATCGCAATAACAACAAAACTCCTCTAATGTAAATGCATGTGTAAAGTTAATAATAAAATTGTATAGAAACTAGTTATTTTATGTTTTTTTAATCTAATTTCTTTAAATATTTACACATTAAAATTAAAGAAGTCAGCGTTATAAACTATTCTCTTAACAAAATGCGGATAACTGAAGACATTAAATAGTTATATGTATATGATTAGGTCTATTCCTATTTAGGTCAACATAGAGAAATTTTATTTTAGTTATTTTTTATTAAATAATTGCAATTAATATTAATAAATTAACATTAACTGTACGTTAAGACATCTGTTCTACCACATAACCTATAATAACATAAAATCAGCTGTTTTATGAAATCATATGTTATCACTTATTTTAGATCAAATGGGACGAAAAAACTATATTGCATACCATGCCCCTTTTGTTAAAAGTTTTTCTCCCATACAAAACTAAAATAATTCTTTATTCAAATTAACAATTGAATTATTATTTGAAAAAATTATATTAAAATCAAGTTATATCCACCACAAGTTTAAACAACGTATTTGAACTTGAGAAGAAGATTAAAAAGCATTTTATTAACGATTAAAAAATATTCATAATAAATGCTCAATATAAAAATATAATTTATTTATTTACTTTAACTCAACACTAATGTACTTTTCGATTACTAGGTAACCATCTTCAGAAGTACATCTTGATCTTGGGCACTTTAAAATATGTCACTTATACAATTTGACATATAAAAACATTTCTAATAAAATTTACGGTTGATGTTTGTATAGAGGAGCGCCGTTTCGGAAGATTAATTCAGATTGTCATTGGCTGTAAAAATAATTCGGAGTATGATAACTTCATGTGAAAATGTTCCTTGAAGAATCTAAAGGGGCGTCATGGAGGGGATTTCCTAAGACGCTGTTTATGTAAAGAGTTTATCTCACTCGTCTTCTCACAGGTCACGCAGAAGCATTAATTGAATAAACAGGATCAAAACTATCAAGCACTGAACATGTTTATAATGCTAACTTCTTTACGCGCGGTGAACAAAACATGAGATTAAATTATTGCTTTCGCGTCACGCTATTTCTGAAACGCATACCTTACAGCATAAACCTTACATAAACCTTTGTGTTACAGGTTATGGTGTAGAACAGACGTTTTACACGACACTTATTATTAAATAGTTTTGTTCAGTTAATAAATTTATTAATTTATTTAGATTTTGATATTTCTCTGTAAAAATAATTCAATATAACAATAATAATATAAGTTATGTATTTATAAACCAATTTTTGACAGGAAAACATTTCAAAACCTTCGGTCCATCTTATAATTTTTAAACAACTGATTTGAATTAAATTTGTTTAAAACAATCTGTATTCAGTAAACGTCTAATACATGTTTTTGTTACCCACATTATTTCAATATGGCTACAACAAGTATTAGTCTTTCTTAAATACATTCCTCAAATAAAGAATTGAATGAAAAATGTATAAATTCATGTTTTCTGCGCTTTTCGTTGAAACTTTTGCGAAACTATTAGCTCTATTTTACTAGCTCTTCTGTTGAGACTCGCCCAAGTGTCAGAACCAATTTTTAAAAAAAATATTAATCAAGTTAAAAAATAAATTTAACCAATTATCGAAATACATTTTTTTTAATACTTGAAAAATAATTTATCATTTCCTCCTAAATTTTTAAAAGTAAAATATAAATTGATTAAATTGATATCTATTAGGGTGAAAAGCTTGGATCGAACAAAAATCGTGTAGGAACCGCCTTGTATGTTGACGGGGAATCAAGTTTCATTGAGAACAGATGATCAGAATCTAAAGCCGTCGGAGATGTCAGCAGAGTATTACGTAACATACATCCACTGGCGACTGAAGTGCCGACAACAATCGGTGCAACATTTAACACGACCGGTTCTGCAAAGTTGTACTTGTTGAAGAGATTCGAAAAGTGGGTTAAAATGGAAGGCATTTGTTAGAAGCATCGGCTTTCGGATTTGTTGTATGGAAATAGGTTTAACATTCAGGTTAGAATTTCAACGCCCATTGTTAAAGGTCTATTACGACTGGTCAGCCTAGGTCTTACAACTAGAGGATAACTGAAGTATTTTTAGTTTCAAGGGGCCCCGGTAACAGTTCTTGTCTCAAAAATACGCTTTTTTATTGCAAACTATTTTTGAGGAAGAAAATAAAACCAGTGGCGCATACAGAGGAAGGTAAGGGGCCAGGCCTCTAACGAAATATAAACATTAATCAATGCATTACACATTTTGGCAACATCATAAGGCATTACTATCCACGGTAGACATTTTAATCTTATTATAAGGTCTATTATATTAAATTCGATCTATTAGTTTAGACTCTACTTACATATATATATATATATATATATATATATATATATATATATATATATATATATATATATATATATATATATATATATATAGAGAGAGAGAGAGAGAGAGAGAGAGAGAGAGTTCAAATTTTCAATCGTTAATAAAGATACTTTTTATTCATCCACTCAAGTTCAATTAGATTTTTTTAAAGTTGTAATAGGTGACATTTGATATTAATAGAGTTTTTTCAAATATTAGTTAGTTAATTAAATTTAATAAAGAATTATTTTAGTTTTATTCTGGAGAAAAACTTTTCACAAAAGGGGAAGATATGCAATTTAGTTATTTCGTCCCATTTGGCTTAAAATAAGTGATAATACATGATTTCATAAAACAGTTAGTTATAGGATATGTGGTAGAAGTTGTTTTTTAAGCATAGGTTATGTTACTCTATTTATATTAATTGTAAGTATTAATTAAAAAATAGCTAAAATATTTTTTTTGTATGACCGAAGTAGGAATTGACTTCGAAAAATTTGTGTTAGTATTACTTGTTTCTTGTTTTATTGTTTGTTAGTTTGTATCCGATTCCGAGGTGTGGTAGTCGTTGTTATTTGCTAGACGTAACACTTACATTACGATGTTACCAAGAAAAAAACTGTTTCATAAATATCTAAAGCAAAATGGAAACACTTTGGCGTAGTAGAATAGCTCTCCGTGAAATTAAACCCTACGTAAAACAATAAGGAATATTAAAATTTTTTCGCGCATGCACCTGGCTATCTTGACTTGGTTGACGCTGTATAGCCAGGAATCAACTTTTCCTAATCCAATACTGTTAGTTCTGTATTCGAATATAGAAAAATAAAAAAGTGTTTACTAGTAAAACCTAATTTTAATTATTAGTGAACAAACCTACCAGTTAACTTATTTTGTTCTTTGATTTCACTCTATACGATGTGATTATGATGTTGACGACTTGGTCATCGAAACGTTCTGAAGATTTAGCCTTATATTTATTAATTATATCCAATTATTGTTCTTAAATTGTATATATTGTTAGTTGCATTACATGAAGTTTAGGTTCTCGAGGGTTTAAGCTTCACATTTTGTGTCGCCAACGGTTAATAAACAAAGTTCTGTATAGCATTTGAGAACGTTCTGTTACGACTTCCTCGTGCTATTACGCGTCTTGGCACGTTACGTAACGAGAGCTGACCGTGGCGCGTCCCCTCACTGAATCTGTCATATCCGTGGCTGTAGATGACTTATAGCGTAGCGAGAGTAACAGATTGAGCTCTTCGTTAGCGAGATGTGGACGTGAAGACACGCTCGTAGCTGTTGTTACACAGTGACGTAATCAGATCTGTGACGCAACATGAAAGGCGAGCGTCTAGTTTAAACTAGTAGTACAAACAAAAATTGTTTAAAGTCAATACCCACTTGGGTCATCAAAGAAAAATTTTATTTGAGTTACTTTTCATTAAATAATTACAATGAATTTAAATAAGTAACATAGCCTATGAATTAAAACAGCTGTCCTACCACATAATCTGTGCTATAAAATCAGCTGTTTTACGAAATCATATGTTATCACTTATTTAAATTCAAATGGGAGGAAATAACTATATTGCATACCTTGTACCTTTTGTGAATGCTATTCCCCCATATAAAACTAAAATTATTGATTTTAAATGTAATTAATGAATTACTGTGTTTAAAAACTGTATTAACATCTAGTGTCATCCACTAAAAAATTTTAAAAAAAGTATTTGAACTTGAATGGATGAATAAAAAGTATTTTATTAACGATTGAAAATTTGAACAAGATATAAATACACACACACACGAGCGCGTGCGCAAGTTTATGTGTGTGTGTGTGTGTGTGTGTGTGTGTGTGTGTGTGTGTGTGTGTGTGTGAGTATGTATATATATATATATATATATATATATATATATATATATATATATATATATATATATATATATATAGAGAGAGAGAGAGAGAGAGAGAGAGAGAGAGAGAGAAAGAAAGAGAGAGAATAGAATCTGATTTAACAGTAGGAACTGAATAAAAACCTGAACCATCCTGTCACAGTGACATTGCCTAGCATGTCTGTATCTCCCGTAGAGAGGAAATCTTCCCATTATTCAGCAACATAACTCTAGCTGCATTCCTCCTAGATTCAGGCTGCTCGCAATATTATCACTAAAGCAATATTGAACGAATAGGTATAAACGTAAGTAAGAGTAACAGCTATAGGTAAAACTTTGGGTAACAGCTATAGGTAAAACTTTAGGTAACAGCTAAAATATTAAATAACAGTAGCTGGTGAAAGTTACAGGTAATACCCAAAGTTAAAATCCCTCAATGATTACCGTTTCACCAGAGAACTCCATTCAAACTCTTACTCGCCTGTCTTTTTTGACATTCCATTGGTAAGCAGTCCAATATCTTTCGTGACCATATATATCCCTTTATTTTTTTCGCCCCTGGCCAAATCAAAACATCCCTTGCTTGTCTTATATTCTAGGAACCATGTGTTTACATATTCAAGTAATATTTTATCACTTTGTCCTCAGTTCCATCTATTTTTGATCACCTCTGCTTATCCCCTATTGAAAGTATTTCTCTTCCCATGAGGGTATATACAATAATATATATATATATATATATATATATATATATATATATAATAAGAGTAATAGCATTAAGTGTCATTACTGTATTATACGGTTGTAAAACCTCGTATTTCCTCCTCACATATATATATATATATATAAAATAAGAGTAATAGCATTAAGTGTCATTACTGTATTATACGGTTGTAAAACCTCGTATTTCCTCCTCACATATATATATATATATATATAAAATAAGAGTAATAGCATTAAGTGTCATTACTGTATTATACGGTTGTAAAACCTCGTATTTCCTCCTCACATATATATATATATATATAAAATAAGAGTAATAGCATTAAGTGTCATTACTGTATTATACGGTTGTAAAACCTCGTATTTCCTCCTCACATATATATATATATATATAAAATAAGAGTAATAGCATTAAGTGTCATTACTGTATTATACGGTTGTAAAACCTCGTATTTCCTCACATATATATATATATATAATAAGAGTAATAGCATTAAGTGTCATTACTGTATTATACGGTTGTAAAACCTCGTATTTCCTCCTCACATATATATATATATATATAAAATAAGAGTAATAGCATTAAGTGTCATTACTGTATTATACGGTTGTAAAACCTCGTATTTCCTCCTCACATATATATATATATATATAAAATAAGAGTAATAGCATTAAGTGTCATTACTGTATTATACGGTTGTAAAACCTCGTATTTCCTCCTCACATATATATATATATATATAAAATAAGAGTAATAGCATTAAGTGTCATTACTGTATTATACGGTTGTAAAACCTCGTATTTCCTCCTCACATATATATATATATATATAAAATAAGAGTAATAGCATTAAGTGTCATTACTGTATTATACGGTTGTAAAACCTCGTATTTCCTCCTCACATATATATATATATATATAAAATAAGAGTAATAGCATTAAGTGTCATTACTGTATTATACGGTTGTAAAACCTCGTATTTCCTCCTCACATATATATATATATATATAAAATAAGAGTAATAGCATTAAGTGTCATTACTGTATTATACGGTTGTAAAACCTCGTATTTCCTCCTCACATATATATATATATATATAAAATAAGAGTAATAGCATTAAGTGTCATTACTGTATTATACGGTTGTAAAACCTCGTATTTCCTCCTCACATATATATATATATATATAAAATAAGAGTAATAGCATTAAGTGTCATTACTGTATTATACGGTTGTAAAACCTCGTATTTCCTCCTCACATATATATATATATATATAAAATAAGAGTAATAGCATTAAGTGTCATTACTGTATTATACGGTTGTAAAACCTCGTATTTCCTCCTCACATATATATATATATATATATATATAAAATAAGAGTAATAGCATTAAGTGTCATTACTGTATTATACGGTTGTAAAACCTCGTATTTCCTCCTCACATATATATATATATATATATATAAAATAAGAGTAATAGCATTAAGTGTCATTACTGTATTATACGGTTGTAAAACCTCGTATTTCCTCCTCACATATATATATATATATATAAAATAAGAGTAATAGCATTAAGTGTCATTACTGTATTATACGGTTGTAAAACCTCGTATTTCCTCCTCACATATATATATATATATATATAAAATAAGAGTAATAGCATTAAGTGTCATTACTGTATTATACGGTTGTAAAACCTCGTATTTCCTCCTCACATATATATATATATATATAAAATAAGAGTAATAGCATTAAGTGTCATTACTGTATTATACGGTTGTAAAACCTCGTATTTCCTCCTCACATATATATATATATATATAAAATAAGAGTAATAGCATTAAGTGTCATTACTGTATTATACGGTTGTAAAACCTCGTATTTCCTCCTCACATATATATATATATATATATAAAATAAGAGTAATAGCATTAAGTGTCATTACTGTATTATACGGTTGTAAAACCTCGTATTTCCTCCTCACATATATATATATATATATATATAAAATAAGAGTAATAGCATTAAGTGTCATTACTGTATTATACGGTTGTAAAACCTCGTATTTCCTCCTCACATATATATATATATATATATAATAAGAGTAATAGCATTAAGTGTCATTACTGTATTATACGGTTGTAAAACCTCGTATTTCCTCCTCACATATATATATATATAGCCTATATAAAATAAGAGTAATAGCATTAAGTGTCATTACTGTATTATACGGTTGTAAAACCTCGTATTTCCTCCTCACATATATATATATATATATAAAATAAGAGTAATAGCATTAAGTGTCATTACTGTATTATACGGTTGTAAAACCTCGTATTTCCTCCTCACATATATATATATATATATATAAAATAAGAGTAATAGCATTAAGTGTCATTACTGTATTATACGGTTGTAAAACCTCGTATTTCCTCCTCACATATATATATATATATATAAAATAAGAGTAATAGCATTAAGTGTCATTACTGTATTATACGGTTGTAAAACCTCGTATTTCCTCCTCACATATATATATATATATATAAAATAAGAGTAATAGCATTAAGTGTCATTACTGTATTATACGGTTGTAAAACCTCGTATTTCCTCCTCACATATATATATATATATATATAAAATAAGAGTAATAGCATTAAGTGTCATTACTGTATTATACGGTTGTAAAACCTCGTATTTCCTCCTCACATATATATATATATATATAAAATAAGAGTAATAGCATTAAGTGTCATTACTGTATTATACGGTTGTAAAACCTCGTATTTCCTCCTCACATATATATATATATATATAAAATAAGAGTAATAGCATTAAGTGTCATTACTGTATTATACGGTTGTAAAACCTCGTATTTCCTCCTCACATATATATATATATATATATATATAAAATAAGAGTAATAGCATTAAGTGTCATTACTGTATTATACGGTTGTAAAACCTCGTATTTCCTCCTCACATATATATATATATATATATATATAAAATAAGAGTAATAGCATTAAGTGTCATTACTGTATTATACGGTTGTAAAACCTCGTATTTCCTCCTCACATATATATATATATATATATATATAAAATAAGAGTAATAGCATTAAGTGTCATTACTGTATTATACGGTTGTAAAACCTCGTATTTCCTCCTCACATATATATATATATATATATAATAAGAGTAATAGCATTAAGTGTCATTACTGTATTATACGGTTGTAAAACCTCGTATTTCCTCCTCACATATATATATATATATATATAAAATAAGAGTAATAGCATTAAGTGTCATTACTGTATTATACGGTTGTAAAACCTCGTATTTCCTCCTCACATATATATATATATATATATATATAAAATAAGAGTAATAGCATTAAGTGTCATTACTGTATTATACGGTTGTAAAACCTCGTATTTCCTCCTCACATATATATATATATATATAAAATAAGAGTAATAGCATTAAGTGTCATTACTGTATTATACGGTTGTAAAACCTCGTATTTCCTCCTCACATATATATATATATATATATAAAATAAGAGTAATAGCATTAAGTGTCATTACTGTATTATACGGTTGTAAAACCTCGTATTTCCTCCTCACATATATATATATATATATAAAATAAGAGTAATAGCATTAAGTGTCATTACTGTATTATACGGTTGTAAAACCTCGTATTTCCTCACATATATATATATATATAATAAGAGTAATAGCATTAAGTGTCATTACTGTATTATACGGTTGTAAAACCTCGTATTTCCTCCTCACATATATATATATATATATATATAAAATAAGAGTAATAGCATTAAGTGTCATTACTGTATTATACGGTTGTAAAACCTCGTATTTCCTCCTCACATATATATATATATATATATAATAAGAGTAATAGCATTAAGTGTCATTACTGTATTATACGGTTGTAAAACCTCGTATTTCCTCCTCACATATATATATATATATATATAAAATAAGAGTAATAGCATTAAGTGTCATTACTGTATTATACGGTTGTAAAACCTCGTATTTCCTCCTCACATATATATATATATATATAAAATAAGAGTAATAGCATTAAGTGTCATTACTGTATTATACGGTTGTAAAACCTCGTATTTCCTCCTCACATATATATATATATATATAAAATAAGAGTAATAGCATTAAGTGTCATTACTGTATTATACGGTTGTAAAACCTCGTATTTCCTCCTCACATATATATATATATATATAAAATAAGAGTAATAGCATTAAGTGTCATTACTGTATTATACGGTTGTAAAACCTCGTATTTCCTCCTCACATATATATATATATATATAAAATAAGAGTAATAGCATTAAGTGTCATTACTGTATTATACGGTTGTAAAACCTCGTATTTCCTCCTCACATATATATATATATATATAAAATAAGAGTAATAGCATTAAGTGTCATTACTGTATTATACGGTTGTAAAACCTCGTATTTCCTCCTCACATATATATATATATATATATATAAAATAAGAGTAATAGCATTAAGTGTCATTACTGTATTATACGGTTGTAAAACCTCGTATTTCCTCCTCACATATATATATATATATATAAAATAAGAGTAATAGCATTAAGTGTCATTACTGTATTATACGGTTGTAAAACCTCGTATTTCCTCCTCACATATATATATATATATATAAAATAAGAGTAATAGCATTAAGTGTCATTACTGTATTATACGGTTGTAAAACCTCGTATTTCCTCCTCACATATATATATATATATATAAAATAAGAGTAATAGCATTAAGTGTCATTACTGTATTATACGGTTGTAAAACCTCGTATTTCCTCCTCACATATATATATATATATATAAAATAAGAGTAATAGCATTAAGTGTCATTACTGTATTATACGGTTGTAAAACCTCGTATTTCCTCCTCACATATATATATATATATATAAAATAAGAGTAATAGCATTAAGTGTCATTACTGTATTATACGGTTGTAAAACCTCGTATTTCCTCCTCACATATATATATATATATATAAAATAAGAGTAATAGCATTAAGTGTCATTACTGTATTATACGGTTGTAAAACCTCGTATTTCCTCCTCACATATATATATATATATATAAAATAAGAGTAATAGCATTAAGTGTCATTACTGTATTATACGGTTGTAAAACCTCGTATTTCCTCCTCACATATATATATATATATATAAAATAAGAGTAATAGCATTAAGTGTCATTACTGTATTATACGGTTGTAAAACCTCGTATTTCCTCCTCACATATATATATATATATATAAAATAAGAGTAATAGCATTAAGTGTCATTACTGTATTATACGGTTGTAAAACCTCGTATTTCCTCCTCACATATATATATATATATATATAAAATAAGAGTAATAGCATTAAGTGTCATTACTGTATTATACGGTTGTAAAACCTCGTATTTCCTCCTCACATATATATATATATATATAAAATAAGAGTAATAGCATTAAGTGTCATTACTGTATTATACGGTTGTAAAACCTCGTATTTCCTCCTCACATATATATATATATATATATAATAAGAGTAATAGCATTAAGTGTCATTACTGTATTATACGGTTGTAAAACCTCGTATTTCCTCCTCACATATATATATATATATATAAAATAAGAGTAATAGCATTAAGTGTCATTACTGTATTATACGGTTGTAAAACCTCGTATTTCCTCCTCACATATATATATATATATATATAATAAGAGTAATAGCATTAAGTGTCATTACTGTATTATACGGTTGTAAAACCTCGTATTTCCTCCTCACATATATATATATATATATATAAAATAAGAGTAATAGCATTAAGTGTCATTACTGTATTATACGGTTGTAAAACCTCGTATTTCCTCCTCACATATATATATATATATATATATATAATAAGAGTAATAGCATTAAGTGTCATTACTGTATTATACGGTTGTAAAACCTCGTATTTCCTCCTCACATATACATATGACTTGGCCACTCAGGAACACACAATTTTTAAACTAGCCATTTTGTTAACCGTCCAAAATCCAACCTAAAGATATTCGAAACATGCCCAGCTACTGCGTTACCGTATACGTAGAATATAAAACCGCCGGAAGCAGAGAAAGCTGTACGCTGGTTACATTACTCATTATTCTCGTGAATATTTTGCTTTTTGCGTGGATTCTGATGTAAATTCCGAACGCTTGAGTAGACGCTATTAAAATAAAACATGTAGCAAAAACTCTGCCGTGACTAACTTCTGCAATCGCCCACTTAAAATGTAAACATTCCTGCTTTTACAATTTCACGTACGGAGCCTTCGTGTCTCAAGTTATGTGTTACCCGTGTTCGCCGTGTGCACGCATATCTCTTGCTTTACACCACTTGTTTACCGATTTGTAATGCATTTACAACTTCCTGTATGCTTTTTATCTTCAAAAAGCTTATTCTCATTAAATTTTTGTTTTTGCGTTTTGCAGCATAAACTTAATTCTTGTAGCGTCTACTGTTATCTCAGTGCGTTAAGGTTTTTAATAAGTCTGGGTTTCTCTAGCACACTTAAGTTACCGTATTCTACATTCCACCATTGTGAGTCAAAACGTGTAGAAGAAAATTATGATGAAATAAAACTAATGTAGAAGAAACACACGTAGGCGAACGCCTCTTACAGTTTCGCACAACATATAGTGCCGTCCACTTGGCCCTGAGAGATCGCACGAGATGTTTCATGTACTACCACTTCTGAAAACATATTACATATTTAGAATGTTCTATACATCAACAGCTTCTGGATTTGATATATCTACACATATTCCCAGATTGTTTGTTAGTTCATACCGAAGCTAATTTATCATTGAATTTATCGAATATTGATTGTTGTAGGAAAGTATTAATACTGACCCTCTGCCTCCCGACTCGCCTACTGCGACCTCTCAAGGGCAAGTACGTGGTTACGTGGTCCGCACTACAAATTCAAATATTGGGGAGAATCTACAGTCCAGTATGAACTCGTGACTCCCGCTCGGGTGGCTAGTGTCAGTACCTAGGTGCGGAGGTTATTGTCAATATGTAAAATCCCGAAGGCTTTTCTGTAGGTTCTGGAAGATAACGTACCCTTGACCATATTAAGCGGGATTTTCCAGGACCAGAAGAAAGTTTCTAAGAGCAAGGTTTAGCGTATCTCCATGCCCCATCTGATTGCCTCGTACAATTTTCTAAAAAATCTTAGATGCCGCTAATTCTCACAATTACCGAACAACATATATAGGAAGAGTGTGAAGTAATGAAGGAATGCAAAAAGTTAGGTTCACACCATTATTATTCCCGCGTTTACACTAGGCCTACTCTTTGCTCGCAGCTGATATGAAACAAAGCAACCTGAAGGAAAGCTTGACAAAAACATTGTGTTAACAAAACGGTGCCTCACACTGAGCTACAACATGGTATTTACGTATTCAGTAAGACGAACCTCCGAGGGCAGGTTAGGTAATAAAGTCTGTACGTGTGAGCAACAATTGCCTAGCGTCTATAAAACAGCTTGTGCATAACAAAAGAACTCTTTAACTTTCACAATTTGTTTATTTGCACAAACCTAACAGACATAACATCGCATTAGTGACGGTAACATAACTGTTATATACAATATCCGGGCTGTTATCTGTGAACTTTACATTTCTACAACGTTTCACTTAAATGCTGGTCATTTATACACAAGTTAATATAAAAATACATTTAAGTGATTATCGGTAACAATATGGGAAGTGAATATATAATTCTGATTTTAATAAATTAGTTTGGAATAATCAAACAACAATAACCCTTGCCACAAATATTTAGACAAGCTCGATGTACATTTCGCTAACACAGTCAGCATCATCAGAAGGTTACAAGCATACTCAGTATTATTCCTATACGAAGTATCCCTAGCACATGGACAATGGTATAATCATGTTGCTCTATATAGATTTTAGAAATTATTTTTCGTTTAGATTGGTGTTGCTAATACCGTTGTCTCTTCTGGGCTTTGGATAGCTTCCGGTTGCCATGGTGTTACTTTAAGACTGGTTTCGGAAAATCTCTTTCATCATAATGTTTGTGGGAGTACATAGAAAGTTCTGATAATGGAAAGACTCCGAATGAAAAATAACAATGCTACAACTGACAAACCAATGAGAGACAATATATTAATAGATCTTTGTTATGAGCCTTCTAATCTTTGTGACTGTGAGAGGCTTATTTATTTTTAGTTTAGTTTTTAATTAGAGTAGAATTTTCTTTTTATTGAATAGCTTCATGAGGATCAAGAATCTATGCTATTTAAATGTTTCCAGATATTCTTACGTAGTAGAAGGCTTTTCTTATTCACATAGTCTATCTATTAATTATTTAGTTACTTATAGTAATTTTAAACTATTATTACTGTTATTATTATTATTTTAATCATTTTTTAATAATATTAATAATTTTTATTCAAACAATTTTTGCAAAATGTGGCCGTCATGAGACTTTGCGACAGTAGTATCAGCTTGAATGAGGAATGCAGTTAGTAGATATTTCAACACAATCTAGTTAATATAGTTAATAAATACATCATGACAATAGAAACCCCTTACGTACATATTGAACAATTTACTAATAAGAAATTTGATTCAACGAATCCAATTCTTAATTTGGTTCACAAAAAGAGTCAGAATTTAAAAATTTTACTTTTTAAAAATTGTATTAAAAGTATAAAACTCATTACAATTATACTGAAATAATTGAAGAAATTTATTGGAGTATAAATTAAAATATTCACTAACTGATGCGAATATTGATACATAGTAACATTATAACTTACATATTTAACCATATAATAGTGTAAAATAAATAACATATTATTAACCTGTAATTTAAAACAGCTGTTCTACCACAACCTAATACGTAAAATCAGCTGTTGAATGAAATCATATGTTATCACTTATTTTAAGCCAAATGAATCGAATAAACTATATTGCATACCTTGCCCCTTCTGTGAAAAGTTTTTCTACCATATAAAACTAAAATTATTTCTTTAATTTAATTAATAGATTGATATTTGAAAAAGCTGTATTAACATCAAGTCTCATCAAGTAAAAGTTTAAAAAAATGTATTTAAATTTGAGTGAATGAAGCTAAATCCGACATGCTCAAATTTTTAATAACTATAACTGAAAGATTTCTTTCTGTCTCAAAATGTATCAGACTTAATCACATCAGAAGAAATCGTCACAATTTTTAGAATTTGATTTTCCCACTGCAGTTAGTACGAGTTCAACGGTTGACCTTGAACCGGCGGTTCCTGGCGGTTAAACGATACCGTCTGTAGGTCCAACGGCTCCCGAGGGTGAAAGTACGACCCCCCTCCATACAGCGGCGTCTTCGCACCACACTCCGGGATAGCCATACTCGTAGTGTTCGCGGAATAGACCAGACCGAAAGTGAATTCACGCTATGAACAGAACAATTGTGTTTTTTGTGGTCGCTATGGCAACCTCCTGCTTTACTTTGGATTTTTCGCACAAGGTATCTTGCATTATTATACACGTTTTTGGCCTAATACTTATTTTTTTTAAATACTGGGGCCCATTTTTTAAAATGTTAAAATACTATATGTTTTGGGTCGAGTTTTTCAATTTTACTTAACTTAGTAAGAAACAGAACTTTGTGGGTATTCTCCTCAGGAGAACAGAATATTGTTACAAAGGTAAGAGTCAAAGTAGTGGCCAAGCACTGAGGAAGGCGACTTCGTAGCTGAAACTAGTTTGTTTTGTGTGTTTATTAGAGACTAATTTTTGTGAGATTTTGAGTCCACTACTTTGACTTTTACCTTGTGAATTGTTCTCACTAGCTAAGCTCTAAGTAACTAAATATTATTGTTAATTATAAATATACCTAATTAATTTTAATATAACGTTCGTCCAAGCAGTAAGACTACAAGGTTTTCATCTTGTAGGATTCACTGAACGCCATGGACAGAAAACTATCAACCGTTACAAAGAAGTTAAACAATTTTTAGGCGCAGGAAATGTTCAGTAATACGACAAAATAACTGTGCCCACGCTCCCAAAATTTAAAGTTTTATAAATAACAAAATAAATTCTTATATAAGTGAAATTTAAAATTTTGTAGGTTTTTTGGTCACTCGAGGTAATGTATAGGTTATATTATAACGATTGTGTGGTTTAAAAATCTAAAATGTTGACTCTGTTATTAATAGTAGATGTGTATGCATCTGTGATTTGTCTGTTTTATTGTGATTGAAAACATTTTGCCTTGTAAATGGATATTTATTAAGAGTTTTGTAATTTGTTGATTTTTATTATGTTTTATATAATGTTATGTATTTTATAAATCGTAAGTTATGTTGTATAAGTGTTTAATTAATACTGAGCTCTTGAAAAGGAATTTCGGAAAGAAATTCCAATCATTGAATTTTTAAAAAAGCAAAATTTTCTGTGATCTGTCATTAGCCTATATAAAAAATTAATAATTATTAACAGACATTGAATAAAAGTATTAGTTAAAAATAAATTCATAACACAAAACATTTGGTATTTATTTTCCGTTCTCACGTAATGGGTTTTAGCACAAAAAACAATTATGCGGTCTATTACGTGGGAACGAGGAATAAATACCAAATGTAATTAAACACGCTGTTGCCCCCCAAAATTTCAGATTTTGAACTAAATAAATTTAAACAAAACACTATTAGTACAACATTTCACGCGGGACACAAACATATAAGACTCGAACACACAACTTATTTTTCTGGGATAGCAAGCCGCAAAATTACTCAAAAAGGACGAAACTACCACTCACAGATGCTATTCCAGAAAATATTACGCGAAAGATTTACATATATTTGGCTTAACTTTGCCCTACAACAATAGCACTTACCGCGCGAAACTGTGTGAAATTAGGGAGTTGGAAGTTTTTTTTAAAAATGTGTAATTTCTTTGGAGTCTAATTATATTTCGAGGGACTTTACGTCAAAAATATAAAGCCAAAATGTTGAATTAGAAACCTTCTACGTATACCATGGAGGGGGGGGGAGATTGCTATTTTCCAAAACGTTTAATTTGTTGAGCGGGGGAAATGTTTTTATAATTTTTCCCCAATCCTGAAATATTTTGGCTAAAATCGATAACGTAGGAACGGGAGGTAAATAGCAAATTTTCCAACACGCGTTATCAGCGTTCTGTCGGACACTGCGGAAGATTGTTTAGAAAGCTCGTAGAATCATTGCATTAGTAAGGTTTTTATAGACTTACTTTAATTTCAAGTTTATTAGGTAAAGTTTTGAACAGTTCTCTTTGATGCTTTTAGCAGCCTCCTAAGCCACCTCTGCTGCTAAATACCATATTTATATATTTGCTGTGTCAAAGAATAAGAGAACTGGAAGTAGAAAAAATGTCTGCATTTTCTGTGTACATGGAAAACTTTGCAAACAGGAAAAACCGTTTTCATTTTAATGCACCACTTCGTTATATTTTATTTTATTACATCAACTGAACCCCGGATTTGACTCAATGTTTTACGCGGGGGGAAAATCATTTCATTCCTCATACTTCATTCCAACACATAACAAACACATAAGAAATAACATATGGGTTTATACAACAGGCTATGCTGTAGATCAGCTGATTTAAAACGTTGGTAGTGTTTCTTTATTTATTAAAAATTAATAGCCTAATATTAAATGTCATTAATTTTTTTTATCAGTTAATAAAAATGCAGACACATCCTATGTTTTGGCAATGTTAAGTCGCAAAATTAGTTAAAATGTAGAAATAAATACTTATAGACAGTATTCCATGCACAAAACTGAAAACATTCCATTGAACATTTAGACAGCTTTTATTTCTATCGCTAAAAAACGATAAAACTTACACCACACAAAGCGTGTTAAATTGATGTATTCAAGTTGAGTTTCTTCACATTTATAATTTGTTTGGAGTCATCAGCTTGCTTATTAACTTTTCGAGCCATTTTACAAGTTACTACAGCAAAAAAATAAAGTCAAAACGTAGAGTTTGTAACGGTTTAGGTGCGCCGTGGGGGGAAGGAGGAACTGCTATTTTCTAAAACTTTAAAACTTTTGGATCGTAAGCGAAAGTATTAATAATTCTTTTCTTATTTCTAATGACTTTTTGCATCGCGCGATATAATTTTATTTTACTAAAATCGAACATGTGGGAAAAGGCACAGGGAATTCAGTAAATTTCAAAACATCTAATAACTACATTCCTTTATTGTTAAATGTAATCCATTTCTGTCTGCCAGTCTCACTGATTACCATATTGTAATGTTTAAAACCAAATATTCTCATTTTTAATTAAAAAAGGAGCTTGTAGTTTATTTTAGGTTGTAGCGTATTGTTTTTATAAACTCAATAAAAAATTGTCATTTGTACCAATCTGCCTTTATAACAGAACAAAATGTTGGAACAGTTTAAAAATGTTCTGAGTGACAGCAAAAGCTGTCAGATTTAACAACACAAATAGACCTTTCACTCTGTCCAAACATTGCAATCACTTTACAAAGTACTTTTAGCAACGTGTTTTCAAGTATTGTGTTTCTTATCGCAAGCCACAGATAAAAACATCTGCCCAATGCTACACAAACAACAAACAGCATCTATGCACGTGATATAGGAGGCGGTTAACACACCGTATCACGCCAATAACACTGTATCTTCGCACGTGTTAGGCGTGTACTAATTGCACTGGTAATGTAAGTGGGCGTAGCCTACGTGGGCCGTATGTCAGTTTGTTTATGTAGCTCTCATGCAAACTGGATATTACCTAAACAGCGAGCGGGGGGATAGTTGTAACATTTAACTAAATTTAAAGTAACAAAGTTTAAATTTCTTAACCCCATTCAAAGACTACAAAATTTTTAAAAATATTTTCCGTTTTTACATGTTAAAAAATACATTCTAAATATACAATATCCAGAGCATAGAGGTGTAATATATTACAATAAAAATATTGTCAAAAACCCCAATAACACAAAAATAATAGCTAATATTACGAGTTACCTAACTTTAAACCCCTGTGTACATTTCAATGACTTTATCATCATCAGAGTGTCCATGAAGGTCAGTCTAGTTTGTAGATTATTGTATCCTAGATTCCAATTTGTAATAGGACACTTTAATGATGATGACTTAGTCATCGAAAGGTACGTAAGGGTTTAATCTTAGGTAACTTTGAAATATTAGTTACTTTTAATTATTTTTGTGGTGTTGGGTTTTTGCCAATAATTTTATTATGATACGTTCTAAATAAGCAAAAATTAATATGAATACCACCAACCATATGTAGTGATTAAAGTTTGAAAAAAATAAACATAACTTCAATTTGCAAACACACACGAAACAAAACCAGTTATTTATACAGGCCCTAAACGTTTTTAAGGATTGGCTGACACGATAGTTTTATTTGTTACTTTTGCGAACCAGTCAAATTAGTTCTAGCTAGGCTCAGTATGAATGTACAAGGATTAGGAACCAACAATCTATACTCTTACATCGGAACGGAAAATATTCTCTCAAGTGAATCTAGTTTAGAACCTACTCACTGAAGGGTAGCTTCTACAAGATACATTTATACTGGGGAATAAAATGTACTTGAATGGCTTTACTCTGTTATAACATATATTATATGTGTGGAACGGCCCCATATTTTGAGTCGCACTGTTCAAGTGATCAATACAAAATGCTTTTGGAAAAGTACGAATTTTTATAAATTTTGATAATGCTTAGATGTTAAAATTCTACCCTCAATTATGAAGCGCCTTATATTTTACAAAAATATCCCGCATCTTGTCAACTAATCAAAAGGCGAAGTGAAATTCACAGTTTAACGTACGTCGTACAAACAGAGTACGATCTTTTTTTAAAGTTTTTATTCTATAATATTTTGTAGGAAACATTAGATTTTGGCAGACATCGGTCAGTTCGCTATGTGGGCTATGAATGAATTAGCATGGATCCTATGTACAGCTTACAGTTTCACGGAACTCAGCGACACCTGGTAGAGTAAATTGAAAACGTCTTCGAGGAGGGATACTACTACCGAATAAAAGTTTTAAATTCTTGTTTTCCTTTTATTTTTTAAAACAAGAAGACACAAGTCGCCATGCAATCAGAATCACTATACAAAATAATTTTTGCTAGTAGGAATCTCCATTGTTTGTAGTTTTACACAATCTGTCAGTAAGGGTGCTATCGAAGAATTACAGAGGACTGTGGTTGTAGGGAGGTTTAATTTAGTGACAAAAAACCCCTGGTTAGAGCGATATAGGCACCGCTTGGGCAGGACCTGTAGTAGACTTTACTCTCCTTCGAGGCTACAGATTGGAGTCTATCCACTACTTATAGATTTGTTTCTATACTCATTGGATATAATATTACATTTTTACATTTCTTTACTCAATTCCTTCTATTAGTTCACACTATCCTTATATATATCTTGTATTAATTTTCATCGTTAAAATACTTTTTATTTATGCACTCATGTTCAAGTACATTTTTTTTAAAACTTGTAATACATGACACTTGATGTTAATATAGTTATTTCTAATATCAATACATTAATTAAATTCAATTAATTAATTTTAGTTTTATATGGGAGAAAAACCTTTCACAAAAGATGCAAGGTATGCAATATAGTTATTTCGTCCCATTTGGCTTATAATAAGTGATAACATATGCTTTCATAAAACAGCTGATTTTTTGTTATAGGTTATGTGGTGGAACAGCTGTTATAATACATAGGTTATGCTACTTTATTTATATTAATTGTAATTATTTAATAAAAAGTAATTCGAGTAAAATATTTCTTTGTTGACCTAAGTAGGAATTGACTTTAATTTTTTTATATTACTTATTCACAATAGATACTGACTGTCTTTAAAATCATATTTCCGTCTTGGCTATTAAAGAGTTTTGTCCTGTTTGCTGGGTGCAGGTGAAAGCACGACTGCACGTCACTCGTGCGGCAGTGTGTTTGTTATAAATACAAAAGCGTAAAATCACTGAGGCAAACATGGTTACAGCTGTTACGTGCAATGTTTACTAAGGCAACCTGTGACGTTAGAGTCATGTGGAAAGTGCATTGTGCTGTTTACAGTCGCGTGGAGTCGTTGCTACTTCCTCAGTGGCTTTGCTCAGTCAGTAATATTTATAAACAGTGTTTAGAGTTGTTTGTAAGTATCTTCTGAAAGCCAGAAAATATTAGACCAGTTGAAGACGTTATCAAATTTGAAATCTGTTAGTAATAATTATTCCGACCAGTAGCCTGAAATACAGAATACACAAGAAAATCCACTGGCAAAAAAGATAAATAAATAAATAAAATTAATACTTTGTAAATGTTTTGGTGGCTCACTTGTAATTCTCTGACCGGTACTAAATTAAATATGTCCTTTTTTCTTTATTCGTACCCAAGTTTATTCTTCTTTATGTAAAATACTACACAAAATTAATTTTTATACAAAAAAGTAGCCCCAAAAGCTGATAGAACATATAAGACACCACAGAGAGCGACAAATGTCTGTCGTTATCAAAATGTTAGTTATTCAAGTATTGAGAGACCTTGGGTCGGTTGTTCAAAGTTTGGTTAACCGTAAGGCTTAGAACAAACAAAACTACTCAAGATTTTCGAGGAAGATCCTCAGATGAGATTCGGGCTCCTCGGAATTCCCTTCTCTTCTTATCGCTTCCAACCATCATTTACTTCAAAGCATTCTTTTCTTTTAGAAATCACAATATTTTACACCAAAATATTATTTATATCTCTTATTTCTGTGTTAAAACGCCTGTTTACAATATTTTTCTTTATATATAAGTTGTATGCTTTCACAAGAGAGGTACTAACAATTAGTGAAGAAATTAGACACCAAAGACCGATGATTCTCTCTCTCTCTCTCTCTCCTCTCATCTCTTCCTACACTCACAGATGTTCATAATCCCTCAAACGCTTGATAAAACATTCCATGATAAGATCTTCACATTGAAAAGTATCTGTAAACAACCGTTTTTAACTAAAATTGTTGAAAGAATTCTTGTTACAGCCGAAACTTTTCTGGTTGCGTCGAATATTCCTTTAATTATTCATTCCATTTCTTCTATTAGTTCACTCCCTCCCTATATATATATATATATATATATATATATATATATATATATATATATATATATATATATATATATATATATATCTTCTTCACATTTGCAATCGTTATTTGTAGGACTATATTCCAGGAGTACATCATTATAAAGCCATATTAGGTCAGCTGTTGTACGTCACTTAGTAAAATTATAGTAGATTGCAATTTATGGAAAATATTTTTAAATTGTTTTATTTAACCGTATTTATTTCTAAGCGCGCTATCTGTACGAAGCATATTTTATTCCTGATTAAAGGTCGCCATGGTACCGCATTTGTCACCAGTCTTTATAAGCGAAATGGTGCAGGTTCATTTCCCATAAAGTGGAAAATGTACTTCAATCGATGTCGTAATTTGTCGCATGAAAAAAAATACCAGACTAAAATAACAGTCGCGTTCAGTATCATATCATATCTTCTTCTTAGTGTGCCGTGTCCTTGGCAATCATCCCTCTCTACTGCACTTCTACAATGTGCCCTTGTGCTGGCTCCTCTTCAGCCAAGATGTCCTGCAACGGCCCGGACCTCTTAGTGTGCCGTGTCCTATCGGGCGTTGGAAATCATCCCTCTCCACTGCACTTCTACAATGTGCCCTTGTGCTGGCTCCTCTTCAGCCAAGATGTCCTGCAACGGCCCGGACCTCTTAGTGTGCCGTGTCCTATCGGGCGTTGGAAATCATCCCTCTCCACTGCACTTCTACAATGTGCCCTTGTGCTGGCTCCTCTTCAGCCAAGATGTCCTGCAACGGCCCGGACCTCTTAGTGTGCCGTGTCCTATCGGGCGTTGGAAATCATCCCTCTCCACTGCACTTCTACAATGTGCCCTTGTGCTGGCTCCTCTTCAGCCAAGATGTCCTGCAACGGCACGGACCTCTTAGTGTGCCGTGTCCTATCGGGCGTTGGAAATCATCCCTCTCCACTGCACTTCTACAATGTGCCCTTGTGCTGGCTCCTCTTCAGCCAAGATGTCCTGCAACGGCCCGGACCTCTTAGTGTGCCGTGTCCTATCGGGCGTTGGAAATCATCCCTCTCCACTGCACTTCTAAAATGTGCCCTTGTGCTGGCTCCTCTTCAGCCAAGATGTCCTGCAACGGCCCGGACCTCTTAGTGTGCCGTGTCCTATCGGGCGTTGGAAATCATCCCTCTCCACTGCACTTCTAAAATGTGCCCTTGTGCTGGCTCCTCTTCAGCCAAGATGTCCTGCAACGGCCCGGACCTCTTAGTGTGCCGTGTCCTATCGGGCGTTGGAAATCATCCCTCTCCACTGCACTTCTACAATGTGCCCTTGTGCTGGCTCCTCTTCAGCCAAGATGTCCTGCAACGGCCCGGACCTCCTAGTGTGCCGTGTCCTATCGGGCGTTGGAAATCATCCCTCTCTACTGCACTTCTAAAATGTGCCCTTGTGCTGGCTCCTCTTCAGTCAAGATGTCCTGCAACGGCCCGGACCTCTTAGTGTGCCGTGTCCTATCGGGCGTTGGAAATCATCCCTCTCCACTGCACTTCTAAAATGTGCCCTTGTGCTGGCTCCTCTTCAGCCAAGATGTCCTGCAACGGCCCGGACCTCTTATGCCAATGCTGGCTACATAAGTACTTCAGTTGGGATGGGCTTCGACGGCCCGGACCTCTTGTACCATAAATTTTACCTTGTATAATAAGCAGTTGATATTTTGTATTACGTAAAATATGTCCGAAATATAATGTGGCGACCATACCAAAATTAGAAAGCAGGTAATAATGTAAACAGAGTGTGTGTTTTTGCAGGTGTGTTGAAGAGAGAGTTAGGCACGTGACGAAAACAAAAGATGTTATCCAGCGCTCATAGGGCAAATATCTGTTGCTTGGGTTTACCAGAAATGTCTACGTAAGGTTTCGAGGTTTTGGCGCTAACGTATCCCGGTATGAAGTAAAAGTTTAAAGTTTCGGCGCCTAGCACTCCTTTTTTTAAATAAAAGTAGAAATATAAATAAAGTTAATTTACCTGAGAACGAGAGCGTATTTTGTAAAACAAAATAACTACCTTAGTTCTCAAAATTCTAATTATTTTTTTTAATAATATCCTACCGCAGCAAATATGATTCACATTTGCTCTTTATATTGTTTTTGTAACATCTGTAAAAATATTATAAACACTAAAAATATATTTGCCCTTTGCGAGATTCGAAACCTGATAGCCTAGTTCGTTATTATATAAATATATTTACAGTGTAAATGGTTTTGTTTTGAATTAAATAAAACCAAAGTACGTCACAAAGAATGAGTTTTGCGGTGCGGAAAAATGTGGAACGTTTTTAACTTAACGAAGTCATCCTTACTCAGGCGCCACGCTTAGGCCCTTGTGTATTGCTCCTCTTCCGTACATGTCCGCCCACTAGGGGAGGACAACGGTTGTTAACCAAAACTTAATAATATCTTGTGAAAAACCACCGTTTCTAGGCAACAAACAAAACTGTTTTACTTTATTATGTTAGTGAAATGAGTCGCTACTAGATAGTGCTGCTGAGCTACATCATTAAACATTTTAAAAATCGTAATATTTTCGGAATATTATATTATCATGGCTAATACGTGTATGTTTATTGTCAGTCTTATTTTATCGGAAATTATGGAAATTAATTTCAAATTGATTTGAAAGACAGCCTTATCGCACGATGATACGCAGAACAAATTCGAAATCGGAAATATTGACATGTTTTCAAAATTTACAACTTTTTTAAACCTGCTCAAGTCGAGTCCCCGTTACTATACCCGCTATAAAACTAGCCTTAGTAAAACTTCGAAGTAGGGCTTTTATTATGAGATGCGCCCTAAACAGTTATAACAGGGCTTAGCACTTGCTACTTGCATAATAACATCATGGTAACATCCCAGCCATTAACGGGTTTTACCAGCCTTACCACTACGCCCATGAGTTCATGACCCGTTCTCCAGTTCCTCCTAACCGACTGACGTCGCCTCTGACCCACTATTTTCTTTTTGTAACAATTTGTAAAACAGGTTTTTCACTTATAAAATATTACAGTGTTTTATGTTTTACTCCGTAAATAAAATTCAATGACGTCACAAGTCATGCATACAGTACAAAAAATAAGCCTGACAATGCATAAAGCAACTGTTGTGACAAGGGACTTCAAGAAATATCTTGCACGCCATTTTACACGTTGATAAAAGCTTCTAAATAAATGTATTGTACCTACAAATGACAATAAACCTCTGCGTTTCCCTGATTTATGATCACTTCATTTACCAGGTGATAAAATAGGCCTATAGTTATTTTTTAATCAAAAAATGACAATGTCGGGAAACGACAAATTTAATCCTGATCACTATAAAATGGATTTCCGAGCCAGACAAAATTGTGACCATTTCCCAAGTAAAGGGTAGGGGCGCTTCTCTTCACCTCGGTCGGTGCCAGGTTTTGCTTCACGTATGTAGCCCTGCCCTTGCGATAACTTCTACTTTAGAAACACAGGGTCATTATGGTTGTTCCTTATTAGTCTTTTCTATTTACATCTACCCTTACTTAACCTACAAAGGGGCGTAATGGAACTCCGATAGCAAATAGATCTCCTTCAAGCCCTCCTTCGAGAATGCCATGAGCCTCTCTATATCCCTACCTTAACCCCTACCTATACCCCTTCCTATTGTAACAGGCAAGGCTCCACATCTAGAACACTGCGTGACAACTGCCTTTATTCACATTTAGGCGGACACAATCGCGCGCCGTCTCGAAGAGCCTAGAATCGCTTGGAAGTGAAGTGAATTGAAACTACTAGAAGTTGCTATAGGGCGAATAGAAGTAAAATAATTTTGTTAGGCGTGAAGAGAGGTCAGTGTTTGCACTTTAGCTAAGAGACTAAAAGATATAGTGACAGTCCACGTTAAAAGTAAATAGAGTACTAGCGAAGCTAGTAGCCATTGTTAGACCTAAACATAACAGAGTTTAGACGCTTCTATAAATGTTAGGTGTGTAAGTAATAGTAACCATAAAAGTAGCTGAATTAATAAATAGTCACTAGGTTCAAAAATTGCCATATAATTTATTAAACTTCCATAAGAATATAACACTACATTTATAAACATTCCGTTCCAAGTAGACGTTTTATATGTATATATATTATAAGAGAAAATCTGTTTCGTTTAAGTTGTGGTTTATAAAAGTGAATACAAGGTAAGAAATGTTAAATGTATTATTTATTATAAGTAACGCTTTCAGTTTATTTAGTGTATAAATGTATTACAATTATCTGTTACGGTTGGTGTGTGTGTGTGTGTGTGTGTGTGTGTATGTGTGTTTGTGTATGTTTGTGTGTGTGTGTATGTGTATGTGTGTGTGTGTGTGTGTATGTGTGTGTGTGTGTGTGTGTGTGTGTGTGTGTGTGTGTGTGTGTGTGTGTGTATGTGTGTGTGTGTGTATATGGTGTACGTTTGTGTGTATGTGTATGTGTGTCTGTCTGTCTGTCTATCTGTCTGTGTGTTAGTGTATATGGCGTACGCTTATGTGTGTGTCTGTGTGTTAGTGTAAATGTCGTACGCTTGTGTGTGTGTCTGTGTGTTAGTGTAAATGTCGTACGCTTGTGTGTGTGTGTGTTAGTGTGTATGGCGTACGCTTGTGTGTGTGTGTGTGTGTGTGTGTGTGTGCGTGCGTGTGTGCGTGTGTGTGTGTGTGTGTGTGTGTGTGTGTGTGTGTGTATGTTAGTGTATATGGTGTAAGTTTGTGTGTATGTGTCTGTTTGTGTGTGTGTGTGTGCGTGTGTCTGTCTGTCTATCTGTCTATGTGTTAGTGTATATGGCGTACGCTTGTGTGTGTGCGTCTGTGTGTTAGTGTAAATGGTGTACGCCTGTGTGTGTGTCTGTTAGTGTGTGAAAGAGAGAGTCAAAGAAAATATCCAAGTAATAACTAATAACTGCTAGTAAATATAATGCACGTATTTCTTCCACGGGACTTTCTACTTCGCCAAGAAATGTCCATTTTACGCACAATGATGTACCGACACGTTTAGCCTCCATTATCGGCCCCATCAGAGCGTGATCAACAAGGGGCATTGTGTTAACAAAGTCGGTTCCCACTGCCAAGGTCTGGGCCTTACAGTACAAACAACCGCTGAACATTTACAAATATTACGAATTACAGGAATTTTCAACACTATTGAAATTGAGGTCGAATATTTTGTCAAGATAGGTTTATGTTATGATAGGTAAGAATTCCATTAGGAAATACATGTCAGTATTCGAGCTACCCTCCTGCATAGTAAGGTTGGATATACATTCAATATTTCTACTTTATTCTAGAAATAAGCAAACAGTTGTTCTCTATTGGCTTATTTATGTTTGCTTCCTCAAAATAGAATGTATTTACCAACAGACTATACCAGACACTATCTATCTGTGCTGGAAATTTTAGAATTGTGTACGTAAATAGAGGGTGCGACGAGCAACACCGTACTAAAAAGACAGAACCCCCCCCCCCCCTCTCATGGATGCCAGCTGTGTGACGAGTACATTATTTTTCGTTTCCCGCCGATGTACAGACTTATCCATCAGTTCCGGTCCAGTCAGGATTCAAATAAGATTTTAAATTGAATTTTGCTAAATGTAGAATTTTTGAAGCATTTTATAAACAATTAAATATTTGGGGTGACATTTTAGAGATTTGCGTCATGCATAGAAAATGTACGGCACTGGAGCTGGAATGAACGTAATACAGTCCAGGATGTCAAACGTTTACTGAGGATGTGGTACTGACTCAAAAAAGGTGTAAGCAGGACAAAGTCGTAACAAAGGAGTGAATGTGGCTTTAGTTTACTTGTGTGGGACTGGTAATGTCTACATCGATGCCACGTCTCAGCAGTAGTTATTCTCAGTTAACTTTGTGTAGCTTGTGACACACACACACACACACACATTGTACTTTATATTGTAATGCAACATATGCTTAGCACTAACATTCCTTTGCCTGTGGCTTTGCTTATAGGAAGATTAGCATAATAAACTGAGTGGTACGTCTTAATTATACGTTGATACAGGATGTGTAATTTATCCCCGACAGTAATGGCCGGTTTCCCTTTCACCGAACCGTTTACCACCGCCATACATTGTTATGTAAATAAAGAATGTAGAATCAGTACATATATACACTTGTTACAGCAACTTAGCTCTTCTAAGTAGACAAACGCCTAATTTTACACTCATTTATGGCCCCTAATATATTTTTAATGTTTTTAATATTAAAAAATGTTTATCATTAACCGATTTAGCAACTTTTTCTGTGGGGTGTTTGCTATTGACATTCAGGATTCTTTGTAGTTGCTTATATATACCCCAACAGAAAAGGTTCTAATTGAATTGTAAATTTATTTTCGAATTTAGAAACAACTTAACAAATTACTATGATAATAATTGAGCAGCCTTGTGAGTTAAGGTTAGTAAATAAATAACTGCTCACAAACTCACAAAATAATAAAATACTATATTATCACTCGCCCACCATAACTGACATTACTAATTGACAACACAACTAAATTGCATTTGTGGTTCAAGTTGTAAATTTCAAGTTGTGTCCCTAATGATGATGACGATGACGACATAAATCATTGAAACGCGTATGGAAATAAATTACATTGTTATGTGAGTTCGTGTGAAGTTATTTATCTCTGCACAAGGTATTGGATGGATGGCTGCGTGATAGTAATTTATACAGTGAGGGCTCTGGTAAAAATATAGTATATAATTTTCACAATATTTCATTAGTATATTTTTCAGTCCTGAGGAAATAATTTAACAAAACGAGCGAATTAATGTTTTTCGTAATTTAAATACATTTCAAATGTACAGAATACTCAATAATAATTAAATTTAAGTAGGCTACAAGTTATGTTTGTCTTTACCTAGATCAGATTTGAATATTAAAAATTATTGTTTAGTATAGAAAATAACATAAAAAACAAGTATTAAAATTTTCATCAGGTGATTTGAAATTGTGGGCATCTTTAATTAGCATGTTCTGAAGTTTCGTTATCTAGAGACCTTCGAAGACCCCCCCCCCCCGTTGTTGCAGCTAAATATTTTATTAGGGCTGCCCAGTAGTAGATAGTGCTTTAAGGTCCAACACCAAAAATAAACTCCACTCTCTATTCAAGGGAAATTCTTACAGTGTCGGTTGTTTCTAGAGCTACTATAAAGCGCGACATGCAACAATTTCCTATTCTTTCTATTAGTTACACTCTACTTATATATAGCTTGTTCAAATTTTCTATTCATCCCCTTTAGTTCAAATACATATTTTTAAGCTTTTAGGGGATGACAATTGATATTAATACAGTTTTTTCAAATATTAAATCATTAGTTAATTTAATTAAATAATTTTAATAATTAAATTCGTTTTATTTTTGGTACTTAATATTGTAATTTTGTGATATATATATAACTGTTTAATCAAAACTAAAAAAATAGAAATTTTCTTTTTTTGACTTGAGTGAGAATTGACTTTAAAAATTTTTTTTAATATGTCCTACTTTTAGGTGGAAATTGTCATTTAGAACTAAACTTGATGTCTTCCCTAATCCCACCTATCCTCGGCAAGAGATGTAAGATTTCCCCTTAAACTTCCAAATAAACTCTAATACAACATCGTAGCGTTAACCTCAAATCCTAGAATATGCAAAACTTACTGATGTAAATAAACAGCACGTATTAAATTTCATGATGGTGTTTAGCAAACACACGCCCATTGTGGTCGCAAATTAGCCATTCATGCCCGCCCGAAGACTGTACACAATGTTCGGACCGATTGGTTCCGGCTGAATTTTCCGGTTCAATTTTTTCAACGCCGATTTTAGTTCAGTTATTGATTTACAGTTCTTTACAACCGGTTTGCATTGAATGCGCTAAGCTATTCACAAGATAAGAATTTTCTCTTTTTACTGCTTGCGTTTGATGGTGAACCGTTTGCGAATCATGAATCATACGAGGGGAAAATCTGTAAAACTTTTGAAAGTTTCATTTCCACAGATACTTACCTATATATATTAAAATGCTGGGCTATATTTTTGCTCTAAATTTCAAATGTATGAGAGTTCTCCAAGATTAATTTAAAAATTTTGCCCAACGCTCCCTTCATTCTTGTATAAATACTCCTTAATTTATTCGAGGCGATTAAACACGAAATCCGTCTTGTTAATTATTTAATTTAATGTTGCTGGAACTAAGTTTTGTCCTTGCTCAAGTCGGCACACTGGCACCCTGTGAGCTGTAGGGCTCTTGTGTTCACTTACCGGCGGCCTCCGGTAAGACGTACCATGGAGACCTCACTATGGTCCTCAACCCTCGATAGAGGGGCAACCCGAGTGACCATACGTGCTTGAGCACTTGCTTGTACAGCAGCAATTTATTGTAGGGACCCAACATCTACAATGACTACAATTTTGGAAAGTACGAACAACAGTATGTTTATTTTAAAATACACAAATTACCTAAAAATAATTAGTTCACTGTCTTACTAAAAAATCCAACAATTTATTAAATATTATTTAATTTTTTATCCTAATGAACGCTTTACGCGACCACAACCAGTCATTACAAGCAATAAATTTTAATTTCAGATGTCAAAATTCTTCCCAAAAGGAATACAGAGATCTCTCTCAATATAAAATACAATGGTACTTTTCCCTATCAGATCTCTCTCAATATAAAATACAATGGTACTTTTCCCTATCAGATCTCTCTCAATATAAAATACAATGGTACTTTTCCCTATCAGATCTCTCTCAATATAAAATACAATAATACTTTTCCCTATCAGATCTCTCTCAATATAAAATACAATGGTACTTTTCCTTATCAGATCTCTCTCAATATAAAATACAATGGTACTTTTCCCTATCAGATCTCTCTCAATATAAAATACAATGGTACTTTTCCCTATCAGATCTCTCTCAATATAAAATACAATGGTACTTTTCCCTATCAGATCTCTCTCAATATAAAATACAATGGTACTTTTCCCTATCAGATCTCTCTCAATATAAAATACAATGGTACTTTTCCCTATCAGATCTCTCTCAATATAAAATACAATGGTACTTTTCCCTATCAGATCTCTCTCAATATAAAATACAATGGTACTTTTCCCTATCAGATCTCTCTCAATATAAAATACAATGGTACTTTTCCCTATCAGATCTCTCTCAATATAAAATACAATGGTACTTTTCCCTATCAGATCTCTCTCAATATAAAATACAATGGTACTTTTCCCTATCAGATCTCTCTCAATATAAAATACAATGGTACTTTTCCCTATCAGATCTCTCTCAATATAAAATACAATGGTACTTTTCCCTATCAGATCTCTCTCAATATAAAATACAATGATACTTTTCCCTATCAGATCTCTCTCAATATAAAATACAATGGTACTTTTCCCTATCAGATCTCTCTCAATATAAAATACAATGGTACTATTCCCTATCAGATCTCTCTCAATATAAAATACAATGGTACTTTTCCCTATCAGATCTCTCTCAATATAAAATAGAATGGTACTTTTCCCTATCAGATCTCTCTCAATATAAAATACAATGGTACTTTTCCCTATCAGATCTCTCTCAATATAAAATACAATGGTACTTTTCCTTATCAGATCTCTCTCAATATAAAATACAATGGTACTTTTCCCTATCAGATCTCTCTCAATATAAAATACAATTGGTACTTTTCCTATCAGATCTCTCTCAATATAAAATACAATTGGTACTTTTCCTATCAGATCTCTCTCAATATAAAATACAATTGGTACTTTTCCCTATCAGATCTCTCTCAATATAAAATACAATTGGTACTTTTCCCTATCAGATCTCTCTCAATATAAAATACAATTGGTACTTTTCCTATCAGATCTCTCTCAATATAAAATACAATTGGTACTTTTCCTATCAGATCTCTCTCAATATAAAATACAATGGTACTTTTCCCTATCAGATCTCTCTCAATATAAAATACAATGGTACTTTTTCCTATCAGATCTCTCTCAATATAAAATACAATGGTACTTTTCCCTATCAGATCTCTCTCAATATAAAATACAATGGTACTTTTCCCTATCAGATCTCTCTCAATATAAAATACAATTGGTACTTTTCCTATCAGATCTCTCTCAATATAAAATACAATTGGTACTTTTCCTATCAGATCTCTCTCAATATAAAATACAATGGTACTTTTTCCTATCAGATCTCTCTCAATATAAAATACAATGGTACTTTTCCCTATCAGATCTCTCTCAATATAAAATACAATGGTACTTTTCCCTATCAGATCTCTCTCAATATAAAATACAATGGTACTTTTCCCTATCAGATCTCTCTCAATATAAAATACAATGGTACTTTTCCCTATCAGATCTCTCTCAATATAAAATACAATGGTACTTTTCCCTATCAGATCTCTCTCACTATAAAATACAATGGTACTTTTCCCTATCAGATCTCTCTCAATATAAAATACAATGGTACTTTTCCCTATCAGATCTCTCTCAATATAAAATACAATGGTACTTTTCCCTATCAGGAAGCAAAATAAGAAAGGATTTAGGAAAAATACGATTTTATCCCGTAAAATACCCAAACATTATAAAAATAAATCCTATTTTGAAAGATATTCAGAGGCTGTATTTTATAAATATGTATTTAAAAGGACAGTATTCGTAAAACAAATTATAAAATTTTTCAAGTTACTAACATCAATGTAAAGGAAAGGAAACTTACAATCTCGGGAACAAAAACATGTGAATTAATGACTTTGCGTTCTGGAACACAGATGTAAATTTCTACTTAGAAGTGCACGGGCGAGGTGCGACGAAAAGCAGGTAAATTACAAACATATTCGTCTACTATGGTAAGACCTTGCTTGAAAGATATATTAGATCTGGCTTATTTGGTATTAAAGATCGCTAATCTGGCCAGATCTGCCTCTCAAGTACACGTTGTTACCTTCTGCACTAATATCCAAAGTCTTGGTTGTCCACAAGAATCGAACCCAGGCGCTTGCGGTTAGTAGTTAGCAGTGCTCTACCCACTACAGCCGACTATAATACTAAAAAATTGATATTTGATTAATTAAAGATGTTGCAGATTTTACTAAATAAAAATTCTATTTAACAAACTCATTTAAAATTACTTCTTACAAAATAGCAGACGCACGTAAGCAAGATTTTCATTTCAAATTGGAATAAAATTACATAATTCATTATCATTGTATTAAGATCTATTTAAATACTAGCTGACCCGGCGATCTTCGTATCGCTTAAAAGTAAATCAACGACATCTAACATTAGCTGAACTTAATTTAGTATTTTATTAACATAATAATAGCTAAACTTATAGCAGTCGGTCGAGGAAAGTGTGACAACAAAAGCTGTTGATTGAATGTTATTTATTGAAGTGCACTCGGATATACAATACTTTTGTTTTCATTTTTGTTGTATACACAAACAGATCGGAAGGTTTTCCGACGGGTGAGCAAACCACATACAACTGCTAATGTAAGAAGCACGAAGTTCCAAAATTTAATAATAATTTTAATCTGTTGAGTGTTGCTTAGTAACCAAAAATTGGAATGAATTCGATGAAATGTTTTAGGATAAGATAAGATAGAAAGTCATATTTCATGGTATTTTTGTAATAAAAAATACATGTTCAAAAAATTGTAAAGTGCTGTTTTGCTAAAACCTAGCGCCGTTTCATAGGTTAATATTTGTCTGCTCAAATTAATTAGTTTGAGAGGTGTTATGTACCCCTGTGGCCCCTGACAACATCCCTGAAACTTACCGAGGCTGAAACCTTCCCTGGAATATACTCAACAATATCCCAAAGTTTCATGGCGATCGGATCAGTAGTTTAGTAACGCATAAGGCTCATATATACATAGAAATAGAAGAAACCGCAGTTTTATAGGTTAATATTTTTCTGCTAAAACTAATTAGTTTAGGGGTGGTTCACAATAACCGATAAAAATGTTGCGTAATATTTAAACTTAAAACTGTTCAATAAATACGTTTAACATAAGCTAGGGGTTATACAGATGCTCTACAATATAACCCATAACATAAAATCAGCTGTTACTTGGCATCATATGTTATCACGTTACCACTTAATTTAGCTTAAACCTGACGTGCTCACATCTCTGATGACGTGTGACCTTAGGGTTGTTCTGCACGTCAAAAAGAATCACTCTCACCCTAAGTTTCCACTTCAATAAATATGGCTGTATGTTGTATACTTACCCCAATGAAGCGAAGTTGTGTTTAACTAACATAAATATTACGTGTTATTAATTTAATCTAAAAGAGAAATGGCTGGCATTGGTTCACGAGGAAGAGAAACATTACATAACAGTTAGAAATTGTACATAAGCTGCACTGTAATAATGGAGTTAATCTAGCGATTTAAACGTCAGGTCAGATCGGAAGGTGACTTATGTAAATACAGTTAGTTAAGTAAGGGTTAGACCACATCCACATTTAATGAGTCACGATTTTAGGTGCGATAAATCGAACGCTATTATATCCGTATAAACGGAGACATGTCTCGAGAGAAAGTGGGAAGTGATGCGTCAGGATGAGCTGCCACGAGACCACCTGGTCGAAGACCAATGCAACATTTGGGTTGCACAATTTATAGCGTTTTCGATATTCAAGAAAACTTGGGTGATAATTGGTGATCGAAAGTGGTATGTTGTGTTCTCAGAGACTAACGAATCCGGTTTTAAAGCGTCAACCGTTCGAATACCATCAGTTAGTCGTTTTCAAAGATATAGACCCCTAATCCGTTTAAATCTAAACACATGTAGGAGGTTGATTTGATACTTTATTTATTAATTTTCAAGAAATACCATTTCGTAACTACAGGACTCAATATAATCTTATAAATATAACCTTATTGGAGAGTTAATTTTTCAATTTCTTCTATTAATTCACACTTTTCTTATATATATATATATATATATATATATATATATATATATATATATATATATATATTTATTTATTTATTATTTATTTATATATTTAAAACAACACAGGTTATTGAAATACAAGAATATTTATTTATTTATATCCAAAGCTTTTCGTTGGTAAACAGTACCAACATCATCAGGAATGAAAATTACAATAATTATTGACACATTAGATTATTGTAATTTTCATTCCTGATGATGTTGGTACTGTTTACCAACGAAAAGCTTTGAATATAAATTAATAAATATTCTTGTATTTGAATAGCCTATATTGTTTTAAATTATTAAACAAGAAACAGTATTATATATATATATATATATATATATATATATATATATATATTGTTCAAATTTTCAATCTTTAACCAAATACTTTTTATTCATCACTAAAGTTCAAATACATTTTTATAAAACTTTTAGTGAATGTCGCTTGATGGTATTACAGTATTTTTCAAATTCATTAATTAAACATTTAAAATTAATTATAGTTTTATATCGGAGAAAAACGCTTCATAAAAGGAGTAACATATGCAATATAGTTGTTTCGTCCCATTTGGTAAATAATAACATATGATTTCATAAAACAGCTGCTTTCATGTTATAGGTTATGTGGTGGAACAACTGTTTAAACGGTTAGCCTATGTTACTTTATTTATATTAATAGTAGCCCAATGTTTTGATAAAAAGTAACTCAATGTTTTTGTTTTACCTGAATATAAATTCACTTAATTCAATAGAAGTTTATTGTAAATATCATTGTATTTAGAAATATTTGTAGCAATTATCTCTTAATTGAATTGAGTACACTATTTGTGAAGTAGGAGAAGTGATAATATATATACTTCAAGGATTATTACACACTTGCCTTCCTACGAACAATTCAATTTACTCATCATAGAATTCTATTCCCATCGTTACGGTTCTTGTACACTATTCATCTGGTGAATAGGAAAAGGAAATAGCTTTTGAGGAATGGAAAGGAGAGCAAGCTATTGTATGAAATCTGTTTCAGTTAAGGTTAATACGTGAAGTTTGCGCGAGTGGTGTCTGTTTTACTCTCCAAGTAATATTAAAATCAATTCCTACTTAAGTCAACAAAAACAAATTTGTATTTTAGTTACTTTCCATTAATATAATTAAAGTAACATAACCTATGTATTAAAACAGCTGTTGTAGCACATAACCTATAACATGAAATCAGGTGATTTATGAAATCATATGTTATCACTTATTTTAAGCCAAATAGAACGAAACAACTATATTACATACATTAGCCATTTTGTGAAACGTTTTTCTCCCGTATCAAACTAGAATTATTTAAACAAGTTTAATTATTGACACATTAGTAAACTGTAATAACAACAAGTGTCACCCACTACAAGTTTTATAAAAATGTATTGAACTTGAGTGAATGAATAAAAAGTATCTTATTAACAATTGAAAATTTGTACAAGATATATATATATATATATATATATATATATATATATATATATATATATAGGGAGATTGTGAAATAATAGAAGGAACTAAAAAAAGAGAAGAAAAAGAGACAGATGCTGCCACAGAACTGTTACTAAAATAAAACTAAAGAAAAAAATAGATATTTGATGACAACTAAATGCTTTTTTACTCGCAAATATTTGTTTATACTTGACCAGTAAACCACAGCTTTGACTAATAGCACTTCCAAGTCCGTCATGGCGGTGTTTAAAGTTATTAGGACGAAAGGTTGTATCGCAAAGTCAGAAACTGCGTAAGTCATAATAGGCGAGCCAACCGCTTACAAAGTCCGAAAAGGAATCAACTGCTCTCAGAATGGGGGGGGGGTTTAGATAATTAAATTTATTCAGAAAAGACTCTCATGTTTCGGACAGGTGAAAGCCGGCCTAGAAGCATGTGCGACAACTGAATCATTTATGCGGGAAATATAATGAACAAAAGGTTAAATTCTTTTGGAGGTTGACATAATGTTCTCTTGAAGTAATGGCCTTGTAAGTGACTCTTCTAACGATGTGCACTTTCCATTGCAAAGGTCAAGTTTCGTTGTGAAAGCAATCGCCTAAACAATCAAGGTGACGTGATAAAGTGTTTAGCTACACAACTCTCTTGTTAAAAATGATCGCGCATTCTTCAAAGCGACGTAAAAACTGAATAAAGAGTAGACTGGGCATCAGTGTTGATGGTGTATCATTCTTATAAAAATATTTAGATAATAGTTGAAGATTAAGATATAAAAGTATAATATAAATAGTTCTTTTAAATTTTAATTTTAGGCGTGTTCTTTGTGCGCGCCTAGAGATATTTCCGACTTGAAGAATTCCTGGAACATAACGTTATATCAGCCTCATTCGTTAGATTTCCTAGTGCTACTAAGTAAACCCAAAATTTCTTTAACATGACAGTAGATCGGCGCTTTCACCTGTTTTAGAGGTTACTTGGGGGTTATGTTTAAATTATTTTCAAATGCAATTTGTTATTTGTGCATGTAATAATGTTCATGATAACATGTGATTTCGTTCAACAGTTGAGTTCATTACTCGGATATTACATTCTATATTACAAAACATTTATGATGTTTATCACATTATATATAACTGTATTTATGTGGTGCTTTTGCAACTTATAAAAATGTGATTTTCCGTATGTTAAGAAAACAAAGTCGCCGAGGTAATACTGAAGAAATAAAGTAATCTTTTAAAAGTTAAGATTGAAATGAAGGACACAACTTAACATAACCTAACCTAGATTTGCCTAGTCTAACCTAAACTAATCTAACTTAACCTAGATTTGCCTAGTCTAACCTAATTTAAACTAATCCAACCTAACCTAGATTTGCCTAGTCTAACTACATGTAACTCAAACTAATCTAACCTATTCTAGATCTACCTATTCTAACCTAAACTAATCCAACCTAACCTAGATTTGCCTAGTCTAACTACATGTAACTCAAACTAATCTAACCTATTCTAGATCTACCTATTCTAACCTAAACTAATTGAACCTAACCTAGATTTGCCTAGTCTAACTACATGTAACTCAAACTAATCTAACCTATTCTAGATCTACCTATTCTAACCTAAACTAATGTAGCCTAACTTAACCTAAATTTGCCTAGTCTAAACTAACCTAGATTTGTCTAGCCTAACCTAATTTTACCTAACCCAACCTAACCTAATCTAAGCTAGATTAGCCTAGGCTCACTTAATATAACCTAACCTAAACTAGCTCAACCTCTTATCACTATAGGTTAAAATACAGGAGACCACCACACTCTGTAGATAATATAGTCCATGCTCGTTCTGTGTTATTGACTTTATATTTTCAACAACTTGTTATTATGATGTTTTTGCCGCTCAATGGGTCCCAAACACATACAATTTTTGATTTAATAACACTTTTAGGTTTTGTAGTATTTTGTAGGCAATGCTTTATAGAATAGAGCCTTCTGTATGAAGTGACGCTCTAGACGTTGCTTGGTTCTGGGTGACGGTGGCCTCATCAGGGTCTGAGGGTAAGGAACACCCCCTAATCAAAGACGGCCATAACAACCTAATGCGCCAGTAAGATTGTAACGCTCTAGACGTTGCTTGGTTCTGGGTGACGGTGGCCTCATCAGGGTCTGAGGGTAAGGAACACCCCCTAATCAAAGACGGCCATAACAACCTAATGCGCCAGTAAGATTGTAACGCTCTAGACGTTGCTTGGTTCTGGGTGACGGTGGCCTCATCAGGGTCTGAGGGTAAGGAACACCCCCTAATCAAAGACGGCCATAACAACCTAATGCGCCAGTAAGATTGTAACGCTCTAGACGTTGCTTGGTTCTGGGTGACGATGGCCTCATCAGGGTCTGAGGGTAAGGAACACCCCCTAATCAAAGACGGCCATAACATCCTAATGCGCCAGTAAGATTGTAACGCTCTAGACGTTGCTTGGTTCTGGGTGACGGTGGCCTCATCAGGGTCTGAGGGTAAGGAACACCCCCTAATCAAAGACGGCCATAACAACCTAATGCGCCAGTAAGAATGTAACGCTCTAGACGTTGCTTGGTTCTGGCTGACGGTGGCCTCATCAGGGTCTGAGGGTAAGGAACACCCCCTAATCAAAGACGGCCATAACATCCTAATGCGCCAGTAAGAATGTAACGCTCTAGACGTTGCTTGGTTCTGGCTGACGGTGGCCTCATCAGGGTCTGAGGGTAAGGAACACCCCCTAATCAAAGACGGCCATAACAACCTAATGCGCCAGTAAGAATGTAACGCTCTAGACGTTGCTTGGTTCTGGGTGACGGTGGCCTCATCAGGGTCTGAGGGTAAGGAACACCCCCTAATCAAAGACGGCCATAACATCCTAATGCGCCAGTAAGAATGTAACGCTCTAGACGTTGCTTGGTTCTGGGTGACGGTGGCCTCATCAGGGTCTGAGGGTAAGGAACACCCCCTAATCAAAGACGGCCATAACAACCTAATGCGCCAGTAAGAATGTAACGCTCTAGACGTTGCTTGGTTCTGGGTGACGGTGGCCTCATCAGGGTCTGAGGGTAAGGAACACCCCCTAATCAAAGACGGCCATAACAACCTAATGCGCCAGTAAGAAAGTAACGCTCTAGACGTTGCTTGGTTCTGGGTGACGGTGGCCTCATCAGGGTCTGAGGGTGAGGAACACCCCCTAATCAAAGACGGCCATAACAACCTAATGCGCCAGTAAGAATGTAACGCTCTAGACGTTGCTTGGTTCTGGGTGACGGTGGCCTCATCAGGGTCTGAGGGTAAGGAACACCCCCTAATCAAAGACGGCCATAACAACCTAATGCGCCAGTAAGAATGTAACGCTCTAGACGTTGCTTGGTTCTGGGTGACGGTGGCCTCATCAGGGTCTGAGGGTAAGCAACACCCCCTAATCAAAGACGGCCATAACAACCTAATGCGCCAGTAAGAATGTAACGCTCTAGACGTTGCTTGGTTCTGGGTGACGGTGGCCTCATCAGGGTCTGAGGGTAAGCAACACCCCCTAATCAAAGACGGCCATAACAACCTAATGCGCCAGTAATAATGTAACGCTCTAGACGTTGCTTGGTTCTGGGTGACGGTGGCCTCATCAGGGTCTGAGGGTAAGCAACACCCCCTAATCAAAGACGGCCATAACAACCTAATGCGCCAGTAATAATATAACGCTCTAGACGTTGCTTGGTTCTGGGTGACGGTGGCCTCATCAGGGTCTGAGGGTGAGGAACACCCCATAATCAAAGACGGCCATAACAACCTAATGCGCCAGTAATAATGTAACGCTCTAGACGTTGCTTGGTTCTGGGTGACGGTGGCCTCATCAGGGTCTGAGGGTAAGGAACACCCCCTAATCAAAGACGGCCATAACAACCTAATGCGCCAGTAAGAATGTAACGCTCTAGACGTTGCTTGGTTCTGGGTGACGGTGGCCTCATCAGGGCCTGAGGGTAAGGAACACCCCCTAATCAAAGACGGCCATAACAACCTAATGCGCCAGTAATAATGTAACGCTCTAGACGTTGCTTGGTTCTGGGTGACGGTGGCCTCATCAGGGTCTGAGGGTAAGGAACACCCCCTAATCAAAGACGGCCATAACAACCTAATGCGCCAGTAAGAATGTAACGCTCTAGACGTTGCTTGGTTCTGGGTGACGGTGGCCTCATCAGGGTCTGAGGGTAAGCAACACCCCCTAATCAAAGACGGCCATAACAACCTAATGCGCCAGTAAGAATGTAACGCTCTAGACGTTGCTTGGTTCTGGGTGACGGTGGCCTCATCAGGGTCTGAGGGTAAGCAACACCCCCTAATCAAAGACGGCCATAACAACCTAATGCGCCAGTAATAATGTAACGCTCTAGACGTTGCTTGGTTCTGGGTGACGGTGGCCTCATCAGGGTCTGAGGGTGAGGAACACCCCCTAATCAAAGACGGCCATAACAACCTAATGCGCCAGTAAGAATGTAACGCTCTAGACGTTGCTTGGTTCTGGGTGACGGTGGCCTCATCAGGGTCTGAGGGTAAGGAACACCCCCTAATCAAAGACGGCCATAACAACCTAATGCGCCAGTAAGAATGTAACGCTCTAGACGTTGCTTGGTTCTGGGTGACGGTGGCCTCATCAGGGTCTGAGGGTAAGGAACACCCCCTAATCAAAGACGGCCATAACAACCTAATGCACCAGTAAGAATGTAACGCTCTAAACGTTGCTTGGTTCTGGGTGACGGTGGCCTCATCAGGGTCTGAGGGTGAGGAACACCCCCTAATCAAAGACGGCCATAACAACCTAATGCGCCAGTAAGAATGTAACGCTCTAGACGTTGCTTGGTTCTGGGTGACGGTGGCCTCATCAGGGTCTGAGGGTGAGGAACACCCCCTAATCAAAGACGGCCATAACAACCTAATGCGCCAGTAAGAATGTAACGCTCTAGACGTTGCTTGGTTCTGGGTGACGGTGGCCTCATCAGGGTCTGAGGGTGAGGAACACCCCCTAATCAAAGACGGCCATAACAACCTAATGCGCCAGTAAGAATGTAACGCTCTAGACGTTGCTTGGTTCTGGGTGACGGTGGCCTCATCAGGGTCTGAGGGTGAGGAACACCCCCTAATCAAAGACGGCCATAACAACCTAATGCGCCAGTAAGAATGTAACGCTCTAGACGTTGCTTGGTTCTGGGTGACGGTGGCCTCATCAGGGTCTGAGGGTAAGGAACACCCCCTAATCAAAGACGGCCATAACAACCTAATGCACCAGTAAGAATGTAACGCTCTAGACGTTGCTTGGTTCTGGGTGACGGTGGCCTCATCAGGGTCTGAGGGTAAGGAACACCCCCTAATCAAAGACGGCCATAACAACCTAATGCGCCAGTAAGAATGTAACGCTCTAGACGTTGCTTGGTTCTGGGTGACGGTGGCCTCATCAGGGTCTGAGGGTAAGGAACACCCCCTAATCAAAGACGGCCATAACAACCTAATGCGCCAGTAATAATGTAACGCTCTAGACGTTGCTTGGTTCTGGGTGACGGTGGCCTCATCAGGGTCTGAGGGTAAGGAACACCCCCTAATCAAAGACGCCCATAACATCCTAATGCGCCAGTAATAATGTAACGCTCTAGACGTTGCTTGGTTCTGGGTGACTGTGGCCTCATCAGGGTCTGAGGGTGAGGAACACCCCCTAATCAAAGACGGCCATAACAACCTAATGCGCCAGTAAGAATGTAACGCTCTAGACGTTGCTTGGTTCTGGGTGACGGTGGCCTCATCAGGGTCTGAGGGTAAGCAACACCCCCTAATCAAAGACGGCCATAACAACCTAATGCGCCAGTAATAATGTAACGCTCTAGACGTTGCTTGGTTCTGGGTGACGGTGGCCTCATCAGGGTCTGAGGGTAAGGAACACCCCCTAATCAAAGACGGCCATAACAACCTAATGCGCCAGTAAGAATGTAACGCTCTAGACGTTGCTTGGTTCTGGGTGACGGTGGCCTCATCAGGGTCTGAGGGTGAGGAACACCCCCTAATCAAAGACGGCCATAACAACCTAATGCGCCAGTAAGAATGTAACGCTCTAGACGTTGCTTGGTTCTGGGTGACGGTGGCCTCATCAGGGTCTGAGGGTGAGGAACACCCCCTAATCAAAGACGGCCATAACAACCTAATGCGCCAGTAAGAATGTAACGCTCTAGACGTTGCTTGGTTCTGGGTGACGGTGGCCTCATCAGGGTCTGAGGGTGAGGAACACCCCCTAATCAAAGACGGCCATAACAACCTAATGCGCCAGTAAGAATGTAACGCTCTAGACGTTGCTTGGTTCTGGGTGACGGTGGCCTCATCAGGGTCTGAGGGTGAGGAACACCCCCTAATCAAAGACGGCCATAACAACCTAATGCGCCAGTAAGAATGTAACGCTCTAGACGTTGCTTGGTTCTGGGTGACGGTGGCCTCATCAGGGTCTGAGGGTGAGGAACACCCCCTAATCAAAGACGGCCATAACAACCTAATGCGCCAGTAAGAATGTAACGCTCTAGACGTTGCTTGGTTCTGGGTGACGGTGGCCTCATCAGGGTCTGAGGGTGAGGAACACCCCCTAATCAAAGACGGCCATAACAACCTAATGCGCCAGTAAGAATGTAACGCTCTAGACGTTGCTTGGTTCTGGGTGACGGTGGCCTCATCAGGGTCTGAGGGTAAGGAACACCCCCTAATCAAAGACGGCCATAACAACCTAATGCGCCAGTAAGAATGTAACGCTCTAGACGTTGCTTGGTTCTGGGTGACGGTGGCCTCATCAGGGTCTGAGGGTGAGGAACACCCCCTAATCAAAGACGGCCATAACAACCTAATGCGCCAGTAAGAATGTAACGCTCTAGACGTTGCTTGGTTCTGGGTGACGGTGGCCTCATCAGGGTCTGAGGGTAAGGAACACCCCCTAATCAAAGACGGCCATAACAACCTAATGCGCCAGTAAGAATGTAACGCTCTAGACGTTGCTTGGTTCTGGGTGACGGTGGCCTCATCAGGGTCTGAGGGTAAGGAACACCCCCTAATCAAAGACGGCCATAACAACCTAATGCGCCAGTAAGAATGTAACGCTCTAGACGTTGCTTGGTTCTGGGTGACGGTGGCCTCATCAGGGTCTGAGGGTGAGGAACACCCCCTAATCAAAGACGGCCATAACAACCTAATGCGCCAGTAAGAATGTAACGCTCTAGACGTTGCTTGGTTCTGGGTGACGGTGGCCTCATCAGGGTCTGAGGGTGAGGAACACCCCCTAATCAAAGACGGCCATAACAACCTAATGCGCCAGTAAGAATGTAACGCTCTAGACGTTGCTTGGTTCTGGGTGACGGTGGCCTCATCAGGGTCTGAGGGTGAGGAACACCCCCTAATCAAAGACGGCCATAACAACCTAATGCGCCAGTAAGAATGTAACGCTCTAGACGTTGCTTGGTTCTGGGTGACGGTGGCCTCATCAGGGTCTGAGGGTGAGTAACACCCCCTAATCAAAGACGGCCATAACAACCTAATGCGCCAGTAATAATGTAACGCTCTAGACGTTGCTTGGTTCTGGGTGACGGTGGCCTCATCAGGGTCTGAGGGTAAGGAACACCCCCTAATCAAAGACGGCCATAACAACCTAATGCGCCAGTAAGAATGTAACGCTCTAGACGTTGCTTGGTTCTGGGTGACGGTGGCCTCATCAGGGTCTGAGGGTGAGGAACACCCCCTAATCAAAGACGGCCATAACAACCTAATGCGCCAGTAAGAATGTAACGCTCTAGACGTTGCTTGGTTCTGGGTGACGGTGGCCTCATCAGGGTCTGAGGGTAAGGAACACCCCCTAATCAAAGACGGCCATAACAACCTAATGCGCCAGTAAGAATGTAACGCTCTAGACGTTGCTTGGTTCTGGGTGACGGTGGCCTCATCAGGGTCTGAGGGTAAGGAACACCCCCTAATCAAAGACGGCCATAACAACCTAATGCGCCAGTAAGAATGTAACGCTCTAGACGTTGCTTGGTTCTGGGTGACGGTGGCCTCATCAGGGTCTGAGGGTAAGGAACACCCCCTAATCAAAGACGGCCATAACAACCTAATGCGCCAGTAAGAATGTAACGCTCTAGACGTTGCTTGGTTCTGGGTGACGGTGGCCTCATCAGGGTCTGAGGGTAAGGAACACCCCCTAATCAAAGACGGCCATAACAACCTAATGCGCCAGTAAGAATGTAACGCTCTAGACGTTGCTTGGTTCTGGGTGACGGTGGCCTCATCAGGGTCTGAGGGTAAGCAACACCCCCTAATCAAAGACGGCCATAACAACCTAATGCACCAGTAAGAATGTAACGCTCTAGACGTTGCTTGGTTCTGGGTGACGGTGGCCTCATCAGGGTCTGAGGGTAAGGAACACCCCCTAATCAAAGACGGCCATAACAACCTAATGCACCAGTAAGAATGTAACGCTCTAGACGTTGCTTGGTTCTGGGTGACGGTGGCCTCATCAGGGTCTGAGGGTGAGGAACACCCCCTAATCAAAGACGGCCATAACAACCTAATGCGCCAGTAAGAATGTAACGCTCTAGACGTTGCTTGGTTCTGGGTGACGGTGGCCTCATCAGGGTCTGAGGGTAAGGAACACCCCCTAATCAAAGACGGCCATAACAACCTAATGCGCCAGTAAGAATGTAACGCTCTAGACGTTGCTTGGTTCTGGGTGACGGTGGCCTCATCAGGGTCTGAGGGTAAGGAACACCCCCTAATCAAAGACGGCCATAACATCCTAATGCGCCAGTAAGAATGTAACGCTCTAGACGTTGCTTGGTTCTGGGTGACGGTGGCCTCATCAGGGTCTGAGGGTGAGGAACACCCCCTAATCAAAGACGGCCATAACAACCTAATGCGCCAGTAAGAATGTAACGCTCTAGACGTTGCTTGGTTCTGGGTGACGGTGGCCTCATCAGGGTCTGAGGGTTAGGAACACCCCCTAATCAAAGACGGCCATAACATCCTAATGCGCCAGTAAGAATGTAACGCTCTAGACGTTGCTTGGTTCTGGGTGACGGTGGCCTCATCAGGGTCTGAGAGTAAGGAACACCCCCTAATCAAAGACGGCCATAACAACCTAATGCGCCAGTAAGAATGTAACGCTCTAGACGTTGCTTGGTTCTGGGTGACGGTGGCCTCATCAGGGTCTGAGGGTAAGGAACACCCCCTAATCAAAGACGGCCATAACAACCTAATGCGCCAGTAAGAATGTAACGCTCTAGACGTTGCTTGGTTCTGGGTGACGGTGGCCCCATCAGGGTCTGAGGGTAAAGAACACCCCCTAATCAAAGACGGCGGTAACAACATACTTCATTAGAAGTAATTTTGTTACAAAATCTAAGCATTATTTTGTCTTATTTACATATACTCTCGAAATTAATGTATTAAGCCTAAAACATTGCCTGTTCGTGTTAATATGGACTATCTATAGATTTATATTGTTTAAAATAAATTTTTATAAAATATCTAAATTCAAAAATATTCCTTGAAATCAAAGTGAAGTAAATGTAAAATAAACAGTTCAGCTCATGTCACGAGGGTGATTGGCCGCTAGTGATCCTGCGGGCGAACTGTTAGACTTTAAAATATTTGCAAAACACTTTTTTTTAGGTTATGTTAGGTAAAGTTATCTACAATAATCCACTTAACTGAGTTAAAGTATTTTATAAAGCATTATTTTATTTTACATTTGTTTTTATGTCAGTTGACATCGCGACCTACGATGGGGCTCGGTACATGACCCTCGCCTCCGTCTCGGATGAATATTCCTGTTTTTATGTCAGTTGACATCGCGACCTACGATGGGGCTCGGTACATGACCCTCACCTCCGTCTCGGATGAATATTTCTGTTTTTATGTCAGTTGACATCGCGACCTACGATGGGGCTCGGTACATGACCCTCACCTCCGTCTCGGATGAATATTTCTGTTTTTATGTCAGTTGACATCGCGACCTACGATGGGGCTCGGTACATGACCCTCACCTCCGTCTCGGATGAATATTTCTGTTTTTATGTCAGTTGACATCGCGACCTACGATGGGGCTCGGTACATGACCCTCACCTCCGTCTCGGATGAATATTCCTGTTTTTATGTCAGTTGACATCGCGACCTACGATGGGGCTCGGTACATGACCCTCACCTCCGTCTCGGATCAATATTTCTGTTTTTATGTCAGTTGACATCGCGACCTACGATGGGGCTCGGTACATGACCCTCACCTCCGTCTCGGATGAATATTTCTGTTTTTATGTCAGTTGACATCGCGACCTACGATGGGGCTCGGTACATGATCCTCACCTCCGTCTCGGATTAATATTTCTGTTTTTATGTCAGTTGACATCGCGACCTACGATGGGGCTCGGTACATGACCCTCACCTTCGTCTCGGATGAATATTTCTGTTTTTATATCTCCTTCGGCCCTTTACTTGCGAAATGTCCAAAGAAGTAGCAAATGCTAGTTACCAACATAAAATACTTTAACGAAACTAATTATTTCTGTATTTTATGTGCTACGCTATCATAACACTTGTGTTCGGACCGGGGGCCAAGAGGGACGTGATGAATAGCGGCTCAAAATTCGTCAAAAGTAGCCAGGGGGCACAGCAGGGGACACGTGCCCCCTAAACCAATTAATTTTACCCTAGACTAATGCACAAAAAATAATTGGATAGATTTCTTAAATTTGTATTAATATATAGGATTATAGAAAGAACATTATAAACAAATAAATACTGTACTTACTTCATAAAGTAAGAGTAATTTATCTACGTTCGATTATTTTTTCTTTGAGTTCAACTTATCCCTTGTTAGTGATTAGATTACTAAAATAGCTCATTTTTACAAACAATGTTTTATAGTCTAGTATTTTTTAGCACAACAGCTACCCGGCGACCCAAAAATTGAGTAATTTTAAGTGACAAAATAGTATACAATATGATTTCCATAGAGAAAAATGTTCAAACTTTCGCCAGGGTTTTGCCACCCCCCTCCATACATGGTTCTGGCTACGCCCATAAACAGGTGAATTGTTTATATCATTTTGTTTAATTTTTCAATAAGAGCCCTGGACGTTATCCCCTCTAGACCTCTGGTTCAACCCCTGATGAAACAGTCCATTTTCTCGCATAAAATTCTAATTGAATGTTATTACTTTAAAAAGTAAGCTTTTATGGTTTCGATGTTCGCTGACAAAGCTTTGAACGTCGCTTTTGACACTTCTAAAACAATGGGCTACTAAGAGAGGCCAACGAAGCGGGCCTGTTTGCACGTTCACGCTGCTCGACCCCCGTTTGTCTTTACGCCTTTTACACGCTTTAATAACAGAGCTTTGGATTTACTTATCTATATTTAACTTTGCACTGTTATTAGTGCATAACGTAAGGTTAGGAATATTTTGTCATGGTTCTAAACCAGTTAAGTGAAAATCTGAAAATAAATAATCACTTTTACATTGACACTGGCGAAGATCGACACATAGCGTCGAAAACGTCCTGTCTCAGTATGCTTTTACAAATTTACAAAATTTAAAGTTCTGATAGTCTTAAACTAATGTTAAAAGATTAATTGTTTCACTGAACGTAATAGACTACAAAATTCAAGAGAAAAATAATTAATCTAACAAAACATTGTACAATGCTAAACTATCTCGTTGTTCAAGTCGCTACGCCGAATATATTATTGTATTTAATGGCAACAGTACCACAAGAAGGAAACTTTCTAGACACAAGTTTACACTTAACATAAACAAAAATTACGAGGCCAATTCAATAGTTAAAGAAACAAGTTGATGTAGTAAAGAATGTTTGTAGAAGGCGTTTGGTAATTTTAGGACTTTATGTTGGCAGTACTGAGATCGGCTGACAACAATTACCATTTCAATTCGGGTTATACTTTCAAAACTGCAAAGAAACAGTTTGAAGGCGTCAGTTTGGTATTATTAGGACTTTATGTTGGCAGCACTGGAACCAAGTGACAACAGTTACCTTTAAAATTTTGTTTATAACCTCAAAACTGCAAGCAAACAGTTAGTGGGAGGTGTTTGGTAATTTTAGAACTTTTATGTTGGCAGCACTAGGATCAACTGACAAATTTTACTATTTAAATTTGGTTTGTAACCTCAAAACTGCATCTAACAATTTCCACGTTCGTGATACCTTCTTTGCTTTCTGAAAGGGAAAACCGGCCAAACCCTTATCTTCACAGCGGGGTGAAAGTTGTTCGAGCCGTGGATATTTTTATAAGTGGGTAAAAACAAATTCAGTAGTCAAGCAACAGCAAGGAAAATGTTGCAATTTGTAATTATTTGAAAGATCAGCGTAAAATAAACAGTGCCTACTACTCAGACATGCGCAGTAATACATTAAAGCCAACAATAAGAGAAACTTCGTTGATGTCAAAGAAAATTCAAGACGACGCTGACCTGACACTGTCCAATCAACCTAACGCAAGAAACCATTGGACAAACTGTATTGTGGTACTACCTGATATTCCGTACAGTTCAGATTTGGTTTCCTATAATTTTCATATGTTTGGTCCAATCAAAGAGGCATTCAGAGGGAAAACGTTCAGTAAGAACGAGACATCCAAATAATTCGTGGGAAAGTGGCTCAAGCAACGACACGAACACTTCTTTAAATCTGGTATAAAATGCTACTATACACAAAAATATTTAAAACCCAATTCCGAACTAGGCCAACAAAGAAAAATTTTATTTTAGTTACTTTTTATTAAATAATTTCAATTAATATAAATAAAGTAGCATAAGCTATCCGTTAAAACAGCTGTTCTTCCACATAATCCATAAAAATCAGCTGTGAAATCGTTTTAATACTTATTTTAAGCTGAATGGGACTTATATAGCATACCTTGACCCTTTTGTGAAAAGTGTTTCTCCCATATAAAACTAAAATTAATTAATAGAATTTAATTAATAAATTGATATTTGGAAAAACTGTATTAACATCAAGTGTCATCCACTACAAGTTTAAAAATATATTTCAACTGGAGTGGATGAATAAAAAGTATTTTATTAAGATTAAAAAATTGAACTATATATATATATATATATATATATATATATATATATATATATATATATATATATAAGAAGAGTGTGTACTAATAGAAGGAACTGAAAAACTAGTTTATCGTTGGGAAAACTATCTTAATAATGGTGGAGATTATGTTGAGAAGAATTTTATTTTGCAAAAATACACAGTTTTTCTTTTATATCATTTCGCCTCTCTAATTGTTGAATAGCTCTCGTATTGCCAGTGTGTGTGCAAAATGAATCATACAAGAGAACCATATGTCCCACAATGAAGGTGAAACCTCTTATTGTCCGAACTCTTACTGTGCACGAATTGTTCCTTCCGGAGAGTGTGTCGTTTACAAAGAAATTTGTCCTTTCACGAATATAAATTCAGCACCACAGTGACCACGCCAATAGTTTTCTAAGCTACACACAAAAACTATCTAATAAAAACATGAGCAATATTCTACTTAAACAATTGAGTAAAGAGCATTTCTCATCTAAAAAGTGAAATTTAAATAAATTTGTGATGAAAATGAAGTCATTTTCAGGTAGTTTTGAAGATAAAAATGATTCTTTTTGTTTCTCTCTCTCCACATTGAATCTCTTCTCACCTCCAGGTTTCTTTTCTTCTTTCATTAACAACTTTTCTCTTTATCTTTCCCTGTCTATAATTTCCTTCTTATTTTCTCTATTCCTCTCTGTCTTTCTCTACCTACATCTCTTTACATATCTCTTTCTGCCTCTAACCGTTACTTTAACCTTTCTCCCTCTTTTATTATCTTCCATCGTTTCTGCAATTTTCTCACGTCATTTCAATCCATCTCTAACCTTCTTACCTTATAAGCGTCTCTCCGTCTTCAACTTTTAGTACCATATCTTCCTTTTATTATTATCTTTACTTTCTTTACTTCTCTCTTCGTTGCAAAAATATTTCGGATAATTACGTTCTCTTCTTACAAAAAGGCAAAATATTTAAGATTGGATCTTAATATAATACTCTTATTAAAATATTTTTTCCGATTTCGTTTTTTTTTCAAATGTTACATTTTATTTCAAGTGAACAATAATTGTCTCCCAGTGTAATATAGTTTTCCGAAATTTCCCGATATTTGTAAACTTCTCAAAGTTGCTACAAACAAGATAAAATTACTGTAAACGTTGAAAAACATAAATAATTTCTCGCCTTCGGAACATTACCTCACTTAAAACACACATCTTTGTCCAGTAATTCTTTACAAATGTCTACAGTGTGTAACATGTAGATACTAGCTGTGTACACTATAGCACAATTACACAGTATCGGGTTAGGGTACATTTACTGTTGCCCGGAACTTCAACAATATGTAAGAGAAGCTCTCTTCGTATAGAAGGCAACAAGTTACCTCGTTTTGTACTTATGCCGCTACGCCGTGACTAGTTTAAGTTAGTAAAATTAATTTCTATCTTTTTATAACCAAACCTACCTTGACCGTACATTTTTTAGCTACGTTGTAATACAGCTTGAATTCAAAGTATTTCTTGTAAGGTTACATTTACTCGCAAACTTAGGAGCAGTTCTACCGCCTCTTGAACTCAATGTTAGCGTTAAACCTATTATATATCTCTAACCTTTCCTCGTCAGACACTCTTTACGTACATTGTAAAATAGCTACACTTTTGTAGTTTAAGGTAGTCTTTGCTCAATGAGCAAACATTTACTTTATAGGGTTTTGTGAGGTTAAGTTAAAAATATATAAATTTGAAACGCTAAATATAGTTTGCGACATTTAAAATTTCCTGTTTATATGCTTGTGTTTAAAAGTAACATATGCGGAAAGGAATAAACAGACGAACCAGTATTTGTCAAGTATTATACATATCATTTATATACATTAGTAATAAGGTGGAATAAATATAATTTTTAAATATATTTTGTATAATATTACACATTTCACAACAAAAATATTTAAAAATAATATTTTACAAGATGTGGCATTTCCTCAATTATGGTTACTGACATTATCAAGTAACTATGTAACAGTTAAAACCATACTGTTGACGATTAAATAGGCTCTTGATAATAAAAATAATGACATTGATAAAAAGCTTTGAGTATTGTATTTTTTTCTGTTGTGAAATGTATATTAATAATGACATAATTAAAATGATAAATGGCATCTGAGATTCAGATATAGCCTACAGGATGTGCTCGAATTTCAAACCAGAATGTTAGTGACGATAAAATACACGAACAAAATATACTTTTTAAATTTTTAACTTAGCAACAGTTTTCTTGTATTCACTTATCATTTATACGATAATGTACCTAAACAAGAATCTAAATAGATAAATTTGCCCTGACTTTCGAGAACGCATTAAGTACAGTGCTTTCATTTTCGAGGTTTAGAAGACTTTTATAGTCTAGAAAAAAGAGAAATGCAATTAATAAGCTTTCATAAGATGGCTCGAAAAATTACCAAGCAAAGATTTTTGTTTTTAAGTATGTTAAAATGTAAGTGATATATATATACCCTAAATGGTGTAGAAGGTATAGTGAGAGAGAGAGAGAGAGAGAGAGAGAGAGAGAGAGAGAGAGAGACAGACAGACAGACAGACAGAGAAATGATAGTATTTTAATTTTTAATGTCTTATATACATTGCCTATATACAACATACACGCATATAGTCCTCCCAGCCCAGGTTTCTGTTACAATATTGGGTAAAGAAAGACACATTTCTTGCGGTATGAAAGCATGTAATCGTGAGACAGACCTGTCCTCGTGCGGAGGCGACGTTTCCTCCTGAAGAAAGCTATCAGTCCATAGACAAGTGTCCGTGTTACGTGATGAAGGCCACAGCTGTGTGACCTTGGAGAAACCAGAAGCCAAATGAGGCGTGAAGGAATGAAACATCACCAGCTACACATTACAGACATAAAGATTGTAAAGAAACGCAAGGTAATTAAGATGTAGACAAGACTTTACGCCATTTCCTTATTACACTCCAGGAACGTTTGTCGTTGCATGTAGAGAAATATAAGCACAAGAAACTATTCCCCCCACGACTCCATATTTTGTGACGTCAGATAGTAATTTTTAATGACATACTGGTAATGGTTTTATCATAAACAACCTGTACTAGAATATAAACAAAAACATGCTAAAGGTGGGCTTCCCAATCTTTCAGGCTCTGTGTCCGCTTTACAACACCCATTTAAATTTGATTGGAAGTACAATACGAGTATGAAACTGAAGATGGTTATTCCAATAAAACACCAGATATTTTGTGTTTACACTAATTTTCCAAGTTATTTGAGATAGAGTTCTGGGACAGGTTTTGACAGGTACAATTTGTCAGCTCATCTTGCATAAAACTTTTCTAATTAACAAACTCAATTAACGCTCTAAATATTTCAGTGTGAGGTAATTTCACTGACGAAACTGAATTTCAGGTTAAATCTTTGACTTTGTATTACTCGCCAACGAAGCATTTCCGGACCCATGTTTTTATGAACTTTTTATCATTATTTTGGTGAGAGGAATAAGCTTGTGCAGTATGGCAGATTCCTCCTGGAACACCCTATGTGTGTGTGTGTGTGTGTGTGTGTGTGTGTGTGTGTGTGTGTGTGTGTGTGTGTGTGTGTGTGTGTGTTTGTGTGTTTGTGTGTGTGTGTGTGTGTGTGTGTGTGTGTTTGTGTGTGTGTGTGTGTGTGTGTGTGTGTGTGTGTGTGTGTGTGTGTGTGTGTGTGTGTGTGTGTGTGTGTGTGTGTGTGTGTGTGTGTGTATGTGTGTGTGTGTGTGTGTGTGTGTGTGTGTGTGTGTGTGTGTGTGTATATATATTCCCAGAGTACCCGTCCTTCGCACGGGGTTGACGAATATTTGTATTGATTTAATTTGTATTTATATTTGGGTTGGATTTCATTTAGTGAAATTATATCCCAACAAATATATCAAACTATAGTTTATAAACCTACTGTTAAGGGAGTTTCCAGGGCCAGAGGGGCAGTGACCTGACGAAATTTCTAAATAAAAATAAGCCTATGTGTTAACCAGGGAGGGACCCTATGATTGTCTATGTAAAATTTCAATGGGTAAAGTAAGTTTTACGTGATTGAGTAAGACACAAACACCACGGACAAACAGACACACGCGAGCTAAGCCTGGAATACTAGTTACGGCGCCTTTATTGTTGAGAATCTACTGAAACTCGATCCACATTGTACGAGCCCTATGTAACGACCGAAAGTGGTGGAAGAAAAGTCTTCTCAGATCATATGTTTCTTAAAGAAGGTATCTAAGTAATACATACATATATACACTAAGCTGACGTAAAACAAACTGCCTTACTTATACATTTCGGAATTTTGATTTTTTGTGACAACAATGGCCGCGATGTATATTGGCTTTGAGATGAGGAGACATCAAGGTTATACGACTTTAAATACACTCATTGGATTTATGAATGTAGAAAGCAGCTGTGCATTGTGCCAAGGCTAACTTCCATGTATTGCACTAATGAGGATGGTGTATAGATAAGGCTAACTTCAATGTATTGCACTAATGAGGATGGGGTCTAGATAAGGCTAACTTCAATGTATTGCACTAATGAGGATGGTGTATAGATAAGGCTAACTTCAATGTATTGCACTAATGAGGATGGGGTCTAGATAAGGCTAACTTCAATGTATTGCACTAATGAGGATGGTGTATAGATAAGGCTAACTTCAATGTATTGCACTAATGAGGATGGTGTATAGATAAGGCTAACTTCAATGTATTGCACTAATGAGGATGGTGTATAGATAAGGCTAACTTCAATGTATTGCACTAATGAGGATGGTGTATAGATAAGGCTAACTTCAATGTATTGCACTAATGAGGATGGTGTATAGATAAGGCTAACTTCAATGTATTGCACTAATGAGGATGGTGTATAGATAAGGCTAACTTCAATGTATTGCACTAATGAGGATGGGGTCTAGATAAGGCTAACTTCAATGTATTGCACTAATGAGGATGGTGTATAGATAAGGCTAACTTCAATGTATTGCACTAATGAGGATGGTGTATAGATAAGGCTAACTTCAATGTATTGCACTAATGAGGATGGTGTATAGATAAGGCTACCTTCAATGTATTGCACTAATGAGGATGGTGTATAGATAAGGCTAACTTCAATGTATTGCACTAATGAGGATGGTGTATAGATAAGGCTAACTTCAATGTATTGCACTAATGAGGATGGTGTATAGATAAGGCTAACTTCAATGTATTGCACTAATGAGGATGGTGTATAGATAAGGCTAACTTCAATGTATTGCACTAATGAGGATGGTGTATAGATAAGGCTAACTTCAATGTATTGCACTAATGAGGATGGTGTATAGATAAGGCTAACTTCAATGTATTGCACTAATGAGGATGGTGTCTAGATAAGGTTAACTTCAATGTATTGCACTAATGAGGATGGTGTATAGATAAGGCTAACTTCAATGTATTGCACTAATGAGGATGGTGTATAGATAAGGCTAACTTCAATGTATTGCACTAATGAGGATGGTGTATAGATAAGGCTAACTTCAATGTATTGCACTAATGAGGATGGGGTCTAGATAAGGCTAACTTCAATGTATTGCACTAATGAGGATGGGGTCTAGATAAGGCTAACTTCAATGTATTGCACTAATGATGATGGGGTCTAGATAAGGCTAACTTCAATGTATTGCACTAATGAGGATGGTGTCTAGATAAGGCTAACTTCAATGTATTGCACTAATGAGGATGGTGTATAGATAAGGCTAACTTCAATGTATTGCACTAATGAGGATGGTGTATAGATAAGGCTAACTTCAATGTATTGCACTAATGAGGATGGTGTCTAGATAAGGCTAACTTCAATGTATTGCACTAATGAGGATGGTGTATAGATAAGGCTAACTTCAATGTATTGCACTAATGAGGATGGTGTATAGATAAGGCTAACTTCAATGTATTGCACTAATGAGGATGGGGTCTAGATAAGGCTAACTTCAATGTATTGCACTAATGAGGATGGGGTCTAGATAAGGCTAACTTCAATGTATTGCACTAATGAGGATGGGGTCTAGATAAGGCTAACTTCAATGTATTGCACTAATGAGGATGGTGTATAGATAAGGCTAACTTCAATGTATTGCACTAATGAGGATGGTGTATAGATAAGGCTAACTTCAATGTATTGCACTAATGAGGATGGTGTATAGATAAGGCTAACTTCAATGTATTGCACTAATGAGGATGGTGTATAGATAAGGCTAACTTCAATGTATTGCACTAATGAGGATGGTGTATAGATAAGGCTAACTTCAATGTATTGCACTAATGAGGATGGTGTCTAGATAAGGCTAACTTCAATGTATTGCACTAATGAGGATGGTGTATAGATAAGGCTAACTTCAATGTATTGCACTAATGAGGATGGTGTATAGATAAGGCTAACTTCAATGTATTGCACTAATGAGGATGGGGTCTAGATAAGGCTAACTTCAATGTATTGCACTAATGAGGATGGGGTCTAGATAAGGCTAACTTCAATGTATTGCACTAATGAGGATGGGGTCTAGATAAGGCTAACTTCAATGTATTGCACTAATGAGGATGGGGTCTAGATAAGGCTAACTTCAATGTATTGCACTAATGAGGATGGTGTCTAGATAAGGCTAACTTCAATGTATTGCACTAATGAGGATGGTGTATAGATAAGGCTAACTTCAATGTATTGCACTAATGAGGATGGTGTATAGATAAGGCTAACTTCAATGTATTGCACTAATGAGGATGGGGTCTAGATAAGGCTAACTTCAATGTATTGCACTAATGAGGATGGTGTATAGATAAGGCTAACTTCAATGTATTGCACTAATGAGGATGGTGTATAGATAAGGCTAACTTCAATGTATTGCACTAATGAGGATGGTGTATAGATAAGGCTAACTTCAATGTATTGCACTAATGAGGATGGTGTATAGATAAGGCTAACTTCAATGTATTGCACTAATGAGGATGGTGTATAGATAAGGCTAACTTCAATGTATTGCACTAATGAGGATGGTGTATAGATAAGGCTAACTTCAATGTATTGCACTAATGAGGATGGTGTATAGATAAGGCTAACTTCAATGTATTGCACTAATGAGGATGGGGTCTAGATAAGGCTAACTTCAAAGTATTGCACTAATGAGGATGGTGTATAGATAAGGCTAACTTCAATGTATTGCACTAATGAGGATGGTGTATAGATAAGGCTAACTTCAATGTATTGCACTAATGAGGATGGTGTATAGATAAGGCTAACTTCAATGTATTGCACTAATGAGGATGGTGTATAGATAAGGCTAACTTCAATGTATTGCACTAATGAGGATGGTGTATAGATAAGGCTAACTTCAATGTATTGCACTAATGAGGATGGTGTATAGATAAGGCTAACTTCAATGTATTGCACTAATGAGGATGGGGTCTAGATAAGACTAACTTCAATGTATTGCACTAATGAGGATGGTGTATAGATAAGGCTAACTTCAATGTATTGCACTAATGAGGATGGTGTATAGATAAGGCTAACTTCAATGTATTGCACTAATTAGGATGGTGTATAGATAAGGCTAACTTCAATGTATTGCACTAATGAGGATGGTGTATAGATAAGGCTAACTTCAATGTATTGCACTAATGAGGATGGTGTATAGATAAGGCTAACTTCAATGTATTGCACTAATGAGGATGGTGTATAGATAAGGCTAACTTCAATGTATTGCACTAATGAGGATGGTGTATAGATGAGGCTAACTTCAATGTATTGCACTAATGAGGATGGTGTATAGATAAGGCTAACTTCAATGTATTGCACTAATGAGGATGGGGTCTAGATAAGGCTAACTTCAATGTATTGCACTAATGAGGATGGGGTCTAGATAAGGCTAACTTCAATGTATTGCACTAATGAGGATGGTGTATAGATAAGGCTAACTTCAATGTATTGCACTAATGAGGATGGTGTATAGATAAGGCTAACTTCAATGTATTGCACTAATGAGGATGGTGTATAGATAAGGCTAACTTCAATGTATTGCACTAATGAGGATGGTGTATAGATAAGGCTAACTTCAATGTATTGCACTAATGAGGATGGTGTATAGATAAGGCTAACTTCAATGTATTGCACTAATGAGGATGGTGTATAGATAAGGCTAACTTCAATGTATTGCACTAATGAGGATGGTGTATAGATAAGGCTAACTTCAATGTATTGCACTAATGAGGATGGTGTATAGATAAGGCTAACTTCAATGTATTGCACTAATGAGGATGGGGTCTAGATAAGGCTAACTTCAATGTATTGCACTAATGAGGATGGGGTCTAGATAAGGCTAACTTCAATGTATTGCACTAATGAGGATGATGTATAGATAAGGCTAACTTCAATGTATTGCACTAATGAGGATGGTGTATAGATAAGGCTAACTTCAATGTATTGCACTAATGAGGATGGTGTATAGATAAGGCTAACTTCAATGTATTGCACTAATGAGGATGGTGTATAGATAAGGCTAACTTCAATGTATTGCACTAATGAGGATGGTGTATAGATAAGGCTAACTTCAATGTATTGCACTAATGAGGATGGTGTATAGATAAGGCTAATTTCAATGTATTGCACTAATGAGGATGGTGTATAGATAAGGCTAACTTCAATGTATTGCACTAATGAGGATGGTGTATAGATAAGGCTAACTTCAATGTATTGCACTAATGAGGATGGTGTATAGATAAGGCTAACTTCAATGTATTGCACTAATGAGGATGGTGTATAGATAAGGCGGATACTAACGACTTGAGAGGAATACATTGTCAGTGCTTCAAGTGGAAGTCTATCACGCCTAGAAATACGCGTATAAAAACACCTGAAGCTACACAGTAACAAAAGTAATAGCCTAAACAGTTGTTTTACATCAAATTTGTTTTATTACATATTAATACGTTTAATGATATTTCAATGTCCAGTAGCCCACATACACCCGCATGTGCGCGCGCGTGCACACACACTTACGTACGCACACGAGTATTTGTATCAGAGAAGCATTCCCTCATTTTTACATTTTTGACGACGAACACAAATCTAGTAGATTGAAGTTTATTTTTAGAAATAAAATTGATAAACGTTGTCAAATATTTTATAAAACTCGAACACTCAAACAAACTTAAACACAGTAAAATTAAAGTATCAGAACAAAATTACTAGAAGTAAAAACATCATCAATGTTATTTCAATGTTATTAACACATACTATTTCTCTCTCCCTGTCTATTATGTAGAAAAAGAAAACTTATGCTCAAGCGCGCTCGCATATCTAAAGGACAAATGCACATGATCGCGTCAATGTGACGTCATTGTGACGCTTGATTCCAGGACAATTAGGACTTTCGCAAAAGGGGCAAGGTTCTATTCAAAATAGTTACTTCGCCCCATTTGGCTTAAAATAAGTAAAAACATTTGATTTCATAAAACAACTGATTTTATGTTATCGGTTATGTGGTAGACAACTTGTTCCAACGCATAGGTTATGTTACGTATTTTAATTGTCAATATTTAATAAAAAGTTACTAACATAATTTTTTTGTTGACCCGAATAGGAATTGTCTTTATCTTTTTAAAACGTTATATTACTTATTTCTTTGATTAATTCCCTTATAAAAAAACAAGTTTCCCTTTTAATCGGGGAAACGTTTAGTGCCTATCTAATATGCCGCTCTGAGACTCCAACAGCCACAAATTATTGTAACTTTTTCATAATATTTGTACCCATACTTTAACATACGCCCAAGAAGGTTTCTCACATAGGAAGCGGTATTGGCGGTGTAGAGTTGAAATCACCGCGATGACGGACGCAGGTTAAAGGACACAAAATATGAATTTCCTGATAAACATCGACAAACCAACCGAATCTAATGTACCATCACCAAACAACGGCCACCGCTCGTTCACCCATAACGCAATTTAAGGAAACAGTTTCAGCTATTGTTGGATTATTCAATTCATAAACTGTTACATTGAAGCAAGTGCTGGGACACTGGTTATAGGCTCCACTTATACTTCCTGTTCATAGTTACCGCTGTGGGAAAGGATATATTCTTTCGTCCTTACTAATTATTATACCTTTTCCCTAAACTATTATGCTTCTTGACTTTTAACGCTATTCTACTCTCAGATGTAGACATGTACTTCTTTAAATATAGCAAAATATTAATGCTTTTATTGCGATTACTTCTGTAACATCAGACTCTGTCAAACATTCTATCGTTAATAATATACTTTCTATTCATCCACTCAAGCTCTAATAAACTTTTTTTTAACTTGTAGAGGACGACACTAGATGTTAATCTAGTTGAAAGTTTCTTTCAAATACTAATTCATTAATTAAATTTAAATTACTAATTCTAGTTCTATATGGGACAAACACTTTTTCACAAAAGGGGCAAGGTATGCAATATAGTTATTTCGTCCCGTTTGGCCTAGAATAAGTGATAAAATATGATTTTATAAGACAGGTTATTTTATGTTATTGGTTATCTGGTAGAACAGCTGTTTTAACAGTGGGCGCTTAAATCGTAGAGCGGGCAAAATTATGTTTTTCAAATTCTGTAAACCCAAGTTAGCAACTGTACTCTGTCTCTCCTAAGCCAACCCATCAAAAGCAAACTGGACCTTAACTATTTGTGGACATTTTAGGTATGTTAGTGGTATTTCGCCCTTGAAATGGAGTCAAAGCACAAATAAAATTATAAAATAAAGCAAGTTTTATAAACAAACCTTTTTTAAAGTATATTCCTACTTAGGTCATCAAACAAATTCTATTTTAGTTACTTTTTAATAAATAATTACAATTGATATAAATAAACTAATATAACCTATGCGTCAAAACAACTGTTCTAGCACAAAACCGATGAGTTAAAATCAGCTGTTTTATACAATCATTTGTTATCGCTTATTGAAGCAAAATGGGAGGAAACAACTATATTGGATACTATGACACTTATGTGAAAAGGGTTACTCCCATATAGAACTAATATAACTCATTATTAAATAATTAATATTTGAAAAACTGTATAACCATCTAGCGTCACTAAGTGTATTTGCATAAACATTGCTGTCTGGTATTAGGAACAATTTGGTATTTAATGAAGATAATGTGACCAGAACTATGTTTCTACCATCCTACCCGTTAAACGTCCTGCCTTGCAGATACCCCTCCTACATCCAGCACAATACCAAACTCCCTGATCCCACACTCCTACCCCAGTGCCGCTGGATAGACCCTCCAAAACCACAGAGGCCATCAAACCCCCTCCTTCTCTGACTGACTGACAGATCTACTCGTCTACCTTCCTATCCGTTAAACGTCCTGCCTTGCAGATAGATACCCCTCCTACATCCAGCACAATACCAGACTCCCTGATCCCACACTCCTACCCCAGTGCCGCTGGATAGACCCTCCAAAACCACAGAGGCCACCAAACCCCCTCCTTCTCTGACTGACTGACAGATCTACTCGTCTACCTTCCTACCCGCTAAACGTCCTGCCTTGCAGATACCCCTCCTACATCCAACACAATACCAAACTCCCTGATCCCACACTCCTACCCCAGTGCCGCTGGATAGACCCTCCAAAACCACAGAGGCCATCAAACCCCTTCCTTCTCTGACTGACTGACAGATCTACTCGTCTACCATCCTACCCGTTAAACGTCCTGCCTTGCAGATACCCCTCCTACATCCAGCACAATACCAAACTCCCTGATCCCACACTCCTACCCCAGTGCCGCTGGATAGACCCTCCAAAACCACAGAGGCCATCAAACCGCGTATTTCTCTGACTGACTGACAGATCTACTCGTCTACCTTCCTACCCGTTAAACGTCCTGCCTTGCAGGTACCCCTCCTACATCCAGCACAATACCAAACTCCCTGATCCCACACTCCTACCCCAGTGCCGCTGGATAGACCCTCCAAAACCACAGAGGCCATTAAACCGCGTATTTCTCTGACTGACTGACAGATCTACTCGTCTACCTTCCTACCCGCTAAACGTCCTGCCTTGCAGGTACCCCTCCTACATCCAGCACAATACCAAACTCCCTGATCCCACACTCCTACCCCAGTGCCGCTGGATAGACCCTCCAAAACCACAGAGGCCATTAAACCGCGTATTTCTCTGACTGACTGACAGATCTACTCGTCTACCTTCCTACCCGCTAAACGTCCTGCCTTGCAGATACCCCTCCTACATCCAACACAATACCAAACTCCCTGATCCCACACTCCTACCCCAGTGCCGCTGGATAGACCCTCCAAAACCACAGAGGCCATCAAACCCCTTCCTTCTCTGACTGACTGACAGATCTACTCGTCTACCATCCTACCCGTTAAACGTCCTGCCTTGCAGATACCCCTCCTACATCCAGCACAATACCAAACTCCCTGATCCCACACTCCTACCCCAGTGCCGCTGGATAGACCCTCCAAAACCACAGAGGCCATCAAACCGCGTATTTCTCTGACTGACTGACAGATCTACTCGTCTACCTTCCTACCCGTTAAACGTCCTGCCTTGCAGGTACCCCTCCTACATCCAGCACAATACCAAACTCCCTGATCCCACACTCCTACCCCAGTGCCGCTGGATAGACCCTCCAAAACCACAGAGGCCATTAAACCGCGTATTTCTCTGACTGACTGACAGATCTACTCGTCTACCTTCCTACCCATTAAACGTCCTGCCTTGCAGATACCCCTCCTACATCCAGCACAATACCAAACTCAATGATCCCACACTCCTACCCCAGTGCTGCTGGATAGACCCTCCAAAACCACAGAGGCCATCAAACCGCGTATTTCTCTGACTGACTGACAGATCTACTCGTCTACCTTCCTACCCATTAAACGTCCTGCCTTGCAGATACCCCTCCTACATCCAGCACAATACCAAACTCCCTGATCTCACACTCCTACCCCAGTGCCGCTGGATAGACCCTCCGAAACCACAGAGGTCATCAAACCCCCTCCTTCTCTGACTGACTGACAGATCTACTCGTCTACCTTCCTACCCATTAAACGTCCTGCCTTGCAGATACCCCTCCTACATCCAGCACAATACCAAACTCCCTGATCTCACACTCCTACCCCAGTGCCGCTGGATAGACCCTCCAAAACCACAGAGGCCATCAAACCTCCTCCTTCTCTGACTGACTGACAGATCTACTCGTCTACCTTCCTACCCGTTAAACGTCCTGCCTTGCAGATACCCCTCCTACATCCAGCACAATACCAAACTCCCTGATCCCACACTCCTACCCCAGTGCCGCTGGATAGACCCTCCGAAACCACAGAGGCCATCAAACCCCCTCCTTCTCTGACTGACTGACAGATCTACTCGTCTACCTTCCTACCCATTAAACGTCCTGCCTTGCAGATACCCCTCCTACATCCAGCACAATACCAAACTCCCTGATCCCACACTCCTACCCCAGTGCCGCTGGATAGACCCTCCGAAACCACAGAGGCCATCAAACCCCCTCCTTCTCTGACTGACTGACAGATCTACTCGTCTACCTTCCTACCCATTAAACGTCCTGCCTTGCAGATACCCCTCCTACATCCAGCACAATACCAAACTCCCTGATCTCACACTCCTACCCCAGTGCCGCTGGATAGACCCTCCAAAACCACAGAGGCCATCAAACCTCCTCCTTCTCTGACTGACTGACAGATCTACTCGTCTACCTTCCTACCCGTTAAACGTCCTGCCTTGCAGATACCCCTCCTACATCCAGCACAATACCAAACTCCCTGATCCCACACTCCTACCCCAGTGCCGCTGGATAGACCCTCCGAAACCACAGAGGCCATCAAACCCCCTCCTTCTCTGACTGACTGACAGATCTACTCGTCTACCTTCCTACCCATTAAACGTCCTGCCTTGCAGATACCCCTCCTACATCCAGCACAATACCAAACTCCCTGATCCCACACTCCTACCCCAGTGCCGCTGGATAGACCCTCCGAAACCACAGAGGCCATCAAACCCCCTCCTTCTCTGACTGACTGACAGATCTACTCGTCTACCTTCCTACCCATTAAACGTCCTGCCTTGCAGATACCCCTCCTACATCCAGCACAATACCAGACTCCCTGATCCCACACTCCTACCCCAGTGCCGCTGGATAGACCCTCCGAAACCACAGAGGCCATCAAACCTCCTCCTTATCTGACTGACTGACAGATCTACTCGTCTACCTTCCTACCCATTAAACGTCCTGCCTTGCAGATACCCCTCCTACATCCAGCACAATACCAAACTCCCTGATCCCACACTCCTACCCCAGTGCCGCTGGATAGACCCTCCGAAACCACAGAGGCCATCAAACCCCCTCCTTCTCTGACTGACTGACAGATCTACTCGTCTACCTTCCTACCCATTAAACGTCCTGCCTTGCAGATACCCCTCCTACATCCAGCACAATACCAAACTCCCTGATCCCACACTCCTACCCCAGTGCCGCTGGATAGACCCTCCGAAACCACCGAGGTCATCAAACCGCGTCTTTCTCTGACTGATTGACAGAACTACTCGTCTACCTTCCTACCCATTAAACGTCCTGCCTTGCAGATACCCCTCCTACATCCAGCACAATACCAAACTCCCTGATCTCACACTCCTACCCCAGTGCCGCTGGATAGACCCTCCAAAACCACAGAGGCCATCAAACCTCCTCCTTCTCTGACTGACTGACAGATCTACTCGTCTACCTTCCTACCCGTTAAACGTCCTGCCTTGCAGATACCCCTCCTACATCCAGCACAATACCAAACTCCCTGATCCCACACTCCTACCCCAGTGCCGCTGGATAGACCCTCCGAAACCACAGAGGCCATCAAACCCCCTCCTTCTCTGACTGACTGACAGATCTACTCGTCTACCTTCCTACCCATTAAACGTCCTGCCTTGCAGATACCCCTCCTACATCCAGCACAATACCAAACTCCCTGATCCCACACTCCTACCCCAGTGCCGCTGGATAGACCCTCCGAAACCACAGAGGCCATCAAACCCCCTCCTTCTCTGACTGACTGACAGATCTACTCGTCTACCTTCCTACCCATTAAACGTCCTGCCTTGCAGATACCCCTCCTACATCCAGCACAATACCAGACTCCCTGATCCCACACTCCTACCCCAGTGCCGCTGGATAGACCCTCCGAAACCACAGAGGCCATCAAACCTCCTCCTTATCTGACTGACTGACAGATCTACTCGTCTACCTTCCTACCCATTAAACGTCCTGCCTTGCAGATACCCCTCCTACATCCAGCACAATACCAAACTCCCTGATCCCACACTCCTACCCCAGTGCCGCTGGATAGACCCTCCGAAACCACAGAGGCCATCAAACCCCCTCCTTCTCTGACTGACTGACAGATCTACTCGTCTACCTTCCTACCCATTAAACGTCCTGCCTTGCAGATACCCCTCCTACATCCAGCACAATACCAAACTCCCTGATCCCACACTCCTACCCCAGTGCCGCTGGATAGACCCTCCGAAACCACCGAGGTCATCAAACCGCGTATTTCTCTGACTGACTGACAGATCTACTCGTCTACCTTCCTACCCGTTAAACGTCCTGCCTTGCAGGTACCCCTCCTACATCCAGCACAATACCAAACTCCCTGATCCCACACTCCTACCCCAGTGCCGCTGGATAGACCCTCCGAAACCACCGAGGCCATCAAACCGCGTCTTTCTCTGACTGACTGACAGATCTACTCGTCTACCTTCCTACCCGTTAAACGTCCTGCCTTGCAGGTACCCCTCCTACATCCAGCACAATACCAAACTCCCTGATCCCACACTCCTACCCCAGTGCCGCTGGGTAGACCCTACGAAACCACAGAGGCCATCAAACATCCTCCTTCTCTGACTGACTGACAGATCTACTCGTCTACCTTCCTACCCGTTAAACGTCCTGCCTTGCAGGTACCCCTCCTACATCCAGCACAATACCAAACTCCCTGATCCCACACTCCTACCCCAGTGCCGCTGGGTAGACCCTACGAAACCACAGAGGCCATCAAACATCCTCCTTCTCTGACTGACTGACAGAACTACACTCCAAAAGTGAATGAACAACAAACTCAGGTTTGTCCTTAGAAACTGATAGAGGTGACCTGGAGCTAGAAAATCATGTTATCAATACGGTGCGCATCGTGTGGACCGAACTCAGAACAAAAATACAATCATAAATAAATTAAAGGGATCACAAATTAACTTGATTGAAGTTTTTGATTAAATCGTGTTGCTCCCTTTCGGCGTTCGGCGTTAGCTCACCAGTCGTGACCACACCATGACACGTACATGTCCGCTAATACTCGGAATCGTTCCAGTCACTGGGAAATAATAACGCCCGGTTCCTTCAGTACAAACCGCCTCATGTTATCGGAGAAATCTATTATCCAACAATGGGGAAGTTTACATTGTCATAGATAATTACCCTACTTAATAGAAACGTGCAAAGGTCCACTTTGTTGCCTACATTGTTAGAATTAAATGTAATTTTTGAGCATTATTTTGCAATTATTTCCCCTGATTATGTTTGAAGTTGTATATTGTAGAATTTTATAACGAGTAGGTACCCACCAGGTATCCTTGCACAAATACCACATGGCCTTACGTTCCTACCTTAAATCTACCTATATCCATAACCCTTAATTCTTATCTTTCATAGGCTATAGTAAATATACAAACGGGCTTTAAAATTGGAAAACCAATATTTGCATTCAGTTACTAAATTCAATTTTTTTTGGAATATATAAAAAATGGAAACCTTTACAATATAAAAACATTTTTTCAAAATACCATTTATAGTAAATTATAAATTTTTTGGAAACGTCGTAATTTTTTAATTTTGTTATCACAACAATAGTAAATTTCAACAGTATTTTATAAGTGTTGTTCCTGAAAATTATTTAGTTGGATATTTCAACTTTGTAAACTTTCTATACAATAATTTATACAATTTTACCTAAACACAAATATTTTCATTTATGAAATACACAATCAATTGCCATGAATAAAGATGAAAATAATTATTGCAAACAATGGAGGTGGAAGTGTGCTAAGTAAATAAAATAAAATGGAAGTAAAAGAAACCGTAGAAGAACGAGAAATAAACTACAGTATTAGAAAGTATAGGAAAAACCAATAAGAGAGATAAAACCCCGTTTAAAGGATGGGGCACGTCAGCATCGAAAATATTCATACAAAATAAAGGGAATAATGGAAATGAATTAGGAAAACAAAACAAAGATAATGAATAAAACTTCGTCAATAATGATAAAGAAATCTATAGAGAACAAAAGTCAATATACTAATGATATAGCTTTATTTTAACAATCTGACAAAGACATTTACGTAGCAATGCCTAATTTTTCTTTACTTTCTAGCTTGTTATATTATACGAGTGCATTTGAAAAATGTCAGTAAAATGTATTTATACTTGTCAAAGACAAAATCTATTTCATTGATAAAGATGATGAAAAAAAACAATCCATCATACAAGACAAGATAAAAAATAAATGAAAATATTGTTACGGTGATAAAACAGTGAAAGAGAAGGCAACGTTAGAAGCGAACATAAAAAAATAAAAAATGTAAAAGAGGCAACGTCAAATAAAGATAAATACATTAATATTACGATATCGAAAAACATTATGAAAATTATGGAAAACCTTGAAGGAACTACTACATCCACAAACCAAAATAATCGAAACGAATAATGCAATTAAAGCAAAATAGGACATAAAGAACAAATATCATACAAAAATTAAAACTTGGATAATGAAGATGAAGCTGACGACAAAAGAAGAAGACGGTTATGGCAAACAAAACTTTGCTCGCATGAACGCACAGTCGCGCGCGCACGCACACACACACACACACACACACACACACACACACACACACACACACACACACACTCACCCACCCACACACATACACACACACACTCACAACACACACACACACACACACACACACACACACACACACACACACACACACACACACACACACACACTCACTGTGTATAAACAAGGCAAGATATATATCTTAAAGTGTTCATATATACACTAATGTAAATATCTAGTTTACACTTAGTGTTATATAACACAAGTAATTTTGAGATTAGGCGGTTCACAGGCCACAGCACCTCTCAGGAAGTATATTTAATGGAACGCAATGACCTTCAGGTCGGCCGTTGCTTGCCCATCAGCGCTTTCACCGTTACACTTCCGCGGCATCTTCTCCATGTTGTGTTACGTGAAATTTAGTAAAGGCCAATTTTAATGACATTACTGAACGTGTATTGTCGTCTAAATGCAATCAGCCCTCCCAGACATATTTAAAGGTAACACGCACAGGAAGTAACTCTATGTCACAAAGGGAGTTAAAAATTTGGATCTTTTGTCTTTGTTTATGTCATTCAGGTGGTGGTGTTTTTATTAAAGTGGTTTTTGCATTATATTTAGCTCTTAAAACAGGCTTTGTAGCCCAAAATTTATAATAGTGAAGAAATTACAATCCAGAGTTATGAATGAAAACGTTTGTAAAAACAAATAATAAAACCAAACATTATTCCTAGTTGGGTCAACAAAGAAAAAGTTACTTTTTATTAAATAATTACAATTAATATAAATAAAATAACATAACCCATGCTTTGAAACAGCTGTTCTATCACATAACCTTTAACATAAAATCAGCTGTTTCATGAAATCATATGTTATCACTTATTTTAATCCAAATGGGACAAAATAACTAAATTGCATACGTTGCTCCTTTTGTGACACATCTATTTCACCTTGAATGGATGAATGAAAAGTATTTAAAGAACGACCGAAAATTGAACAATATATAAGGACAGTGTGAACTAATAGACGGAATTGAATAAATTAAAACACTTTGAACGTACGTTTCTTAACACCTCCCCCCCCAAAAAAAACGTATAAATACTTATCTTTAGACATACTTACAGATTACTAATCTTTAAAACCCCATACAAATTCAAAATCGCATAAAGGTTGATATAAACATTTGTGAACATTAAAAAACAACCCGGATAGTATGCAATAGATTGTATTAAAGGTTACCTATCGTTAGATTTCAAAAAACAATTGTTATCAATCATCTACTTCACTCTTAGGTTTTTGCCTGGAACAGTAAGTCATTAATAACCCTAAATTAAGATGTTGAAAACCAATCCTGAGCTGTGTTTAAAATATGAAGCTAAGCTGGAAGTTTTAAAACTTGACTACAAAATTTCTCTATTGACAGAAAGACAACAAGTAAAGGCAAACGTGTTTAAAATAATTACAAACATCCGCTATCTAGGATTGTCATGAAGAGAACACTAGAAAAAAATTGTCTACATAAATAGATGAGATTTTAAACTCTACTTGAAACATTAAGGGAAACCATTATTACTATTTGCCATTTTACAATTTTGCATAGTAATAGATGTTTCTAGGTTTAGTAAAGATACTTATAATACGTTAAGAAGGCATCCTCACTTCCAACTCTTCCACTGTAGAGGCAAGTAACCTCCAAGAGGATTTTTTTGTTTTTAAGGACATTTTTTTAAACTCAAAATATGAGTATTTATTATTACCGCTAAAATATCAGTTGGGTAAGAAATTAGCTTTCAGCTAATAATATAGTATTATTTTGGATAATTCCTCTATAATATAAATGTACATTTAAGAATACTTCCTCCATCTTACAAGGATTCCTTACATCTTAACTTGGAAGGGGGGGGTTGTGTCAGGAGTAGTCACTGATTAAAAAAACCGCTGCACCAAAATAAACATTTTTAAGATTTGATTTTATTTCATTTACATATTTTTTACAAATAAATAAAAGCTAAATCGGTTAGACTCGGGTATAAACATTTTCTACATGAACTCCGTTCATTTTGAGTCAACACTCGTACCTTTCTTGAAGGTTTTGCATCATTTTGGCGAAGGGGGGTTGTGAGGTCTTTTGAGCAAAAACAGTGTGCTCTACGATACATGTTTTGTCTGCAGTATTTAGCACCATGTCAGCAAAAACTAACTTCAAATGTAATACATCAAAAAAATATGCGGCAACTATCAAAAGTCGGCACATCTGATTTAGAAGGCTGAATTAGTTTTAGCACTGTTTATTTTGGCGTATACGGTATATTCTCCAATATCGTTATACGGAGTGAAGTGCAAGTTATGTTTGTCTAACATCGCCACTGTTTAGACATTAGCACACTACAGCTGATATCTCCTCGCATAACCTCACTGTTTGGATTGATTTAATCAGGACGCTCAAGATCTATGTGACACGACCACCCTTCACTTGTTACCGTAGATTATGCAACGCGGTGCCGATCTGTGTCCTTGCATGATCAGAGCATTCTCGTGATTACGTCAAGTAACATTGCATCCAGTTCACGCCTGGCGACGATTCGAAGAAACAATAAAACCATTTCTCACGATCTTTGGAAGAGGAAGCACACGGATAATATCTTTCGTTAACAGGTCGTGACCTTAAACAAGAATATCAATATTGTTAAGCAGTCGGAAACCAAATTTAAAGTGAGTTTTCTTCAATTGCTTCTATTAGTTCACACCCTCCATGTATACATATCTTCTTTAAACTTTCAATCGTTAATAAAATACTATTTATTCATCCATTCGAGTTCAAATACATTTTTTTAATCTTGTAGTGGATGACAATTAATATTATTACAGTTTTTTCTAATATTAATTCATTAATTAAATGAATGAATTAATTTAAGTTTCATGTGGGAGGAAAACTTTTTACAAAAGGGGCAAGGTATGCAATAAAGTTACTTTGTCCGCATTGGATTTCATAAAACAGATGATTTTATGTTAGAATGTATGTGGTAGAACAGTTTTTTTAAAGTTATATTACTTGTTTTAAATAAATAGCAAAATAATTTTCAATGTGTAGTAGTTAGAGCTCATCAAATGAGACCAATTCACCTATATAAATACCACAAAATATACACTTAAACTATCACTATTCAGTAGTTTACTAACTAGACTAGTTTCAGCGGCAAAGTATACATTACTGATGATAACGACATCGGCGTTGAGACGAGTAAACTTTAATTCAGTGGTAGTTTGAGTGTAATGTTTAGGAATTTACCTTTGTAATACGTGACTTTACCGTGGATGAAAATTAACCTATTAAACTTTAGTATGCAAATATTTATCAAAACAAAATCATTACTTTAAATTTTACTTTATTCGGTTTAAATTGTATTATTAATAGCTTGTTCTGAATAAAAAGTCTTCTTCAGGAGGCTGGTGGTTATTAGGGTCAATTGCACCCCTAATGCACGCTCCATAAATTTATTTGCCTCTATTCTTCCATACTAATTCCTAAGATCCATGATTTCCAACCTTTTTCAGCTGGCGACCCATATATTTTTCCATCCATGAAGGAATACGTATCTGCATATATATATATATTATATATATATATATATATATATATATATATATATATATATATATATTAATTGGGGCCCAAATATATATATATAAATATATATATATATATATATATATACATATATATATATATATATATATATATTTATTTATTTATTTATATACATATATAATACAAGAATTATTTATTAATTTATATTCAGAGCTTTTCGTTGATAAATAGTACCAACATCATCAGCAATGAATAATACAATAATGCAAGATATCTTTATAATATAATTATAATCCTATACAACTTTTTAGATACTTTCCGTTATGTTTCGCCCTCTTATTGTCATTAAAATTTGTTTTCAGTTCCTTCTTTTAGTTCCACTTCATTTTCAAATTTTCAATCGTTTGTTTAAAAATACTTTTTAATCACCCACTGAAGTTCCAATACATTTTATTAAATTTTGTTGATGACATTTGATGTTAATACAGTTTTTATCCAGACATTTCATTAATTTAATTTAATTTCAATAATTAATTTCGCTTTGGTTTTGTCACTTGATATTTTGATTCTCTCATATGTATATAGCTCGAATATTTTTATTAATTGTAATTATTTAATAAAAAGGATTAAAATTTTTATATTACCTAAGTAGGAATTGACTTTAATGTTTTTTTCATATTTCTTGGTTATCATTTATATAATTAATGCCAGTGTCTCTTCCAACAATACATATTCCTCATTTAAGGATGTCTGATCCGAGTCTGAAATTCACATTCCTTTGAACATGATCCAAGATTTCTTACTCTTGGTTCTCTGCTATATTGAGCCTAAGTATGAAGTGCAACCTATTGTGTGCAGCTTTGAAATAGAGCTTGGCACAAGTAAGCACATTGTTACGTCACCGGTGTCTAACAACCGGCCAGCGCAACAGTGCTTCAAGTGGTAAGTGCTATTAAGTGGACATTTGCTGAACAAGTGTAAACGTGCTGTCGTGACTAAAACAATCAGCGCTAACACTGACTGCGTCTCGAATCGGCAATCATTCCCTAGTTAACACAACAAACGTCTTAGGAGACCAGGAGATTTTATCTGAGTCGCAAATTAAAAGCAGTTTTATTGTTGGATGTTATTATCTGTGAAAGTGTTTAAATCTTTTTGACATGACGTCATTCAAGACCATGAAAAAGAGTAAAGGAAGTTTAAAATAAATTCGACTAAGGAAAATGAAACCGTGTGCGTGTGTGTGTGGGCGTGTGTGTGTGGGCGTGTGTGTATGTGTGTGTGTGTGTGTGTGGGGTGTGTGTGTGTGTGTGTGTGTGGGTGTGGGTGTGGGTGTGTGTGTGTGTGTGTGTGTGGGTGTGGGTGGGTGTGTGAGAGTGTGGGTGTGGGTGTGGATGTGGGTGTGTGGGTGTTTTAAAGAGAGAAGAATATAATTCGTTTATTAACCCTACTCATGCTATACGTACAATATATCTGGGAAGCAAAGAAGGGTCAAGCAAACGTCGTCTAGAAAACTGATGTAAAAAGATTCCTCAATGGAATCCGCCGAATCACTTCGTGGAATCATATTGTTCCACCGCCGATTTCTTTCACCGGATTGAAATGTGTTTACATTAAAGTGACACAACTCTCACGTAGCTGTAATTGTATTAGGTTCACAATGACAGTGTTTGAGCTAAGTTTTTGCGCTCTCGGACACGTCTAAATAAATTAAAAGTCTAGAAGACACTGGGAGTGCGGAAGTGGACGGAGGCACTGTACTTTCTATGACCGCGTCTCGTCACCGTGGAAAGGCGTTATTAAATTGTTTACCCGGAGTAGGATGGTTGTTTGTCGTAACAATTCGTCTCGCGTCCGGACCAGAGGAAAGCACTGCGGAAGGTGAGGATGTCTAATTCTAGACACAAGAGTGAAATCTTTCCGTCCGTAAACATGACAGCTTCCATATAACTAGTATCTCTGAAATTTTTCATTTGAAAATAAGTTTACAAATAGTTTCACAAAGGCAAAGCGAAAATAGAAGCAGTAACTATGGAAACCTCAGCATAAGTACACCCAATACAAAACAATATCAATTTGTTTGCACAATTTTATTCTACTCAACTACAATAGTTCATAAAACAACCAAATTGGGAAGAGCGCTAGTGTCGTATATAATATACTTTTAAAACGTTTGGGAATTTTCTAGCCTTTTACCAACAGTTTCTTCCAAGAATTTAAATTTTTCTCCGATAGAACAGAAAAAATTATATGTAAACCAACTTTCCTTTCCCAAAATATTGCTACAAGTGATTTTTTTTTAAAATTAAGTCAATACACACTTAGAACAATAAATAAAATTTAGTTTATTTACTTTTAAACAGATTATCACAATTAATATAAATAAAGTAACATAACCCATGGGTTAAAACACCTGTTCTAACACACAATCTATAACAAAATCAGCTTTTTTATGAATTATTATACTATCACTTATTTTATTCCAAATAGGACGGAGGAACTATATTGCATACCTGAGATTGTCTCTCATGTAAAACTAGAATAATTCATTAATTTTAATTAATACATTAATATTTGAATCTAATTATGGTCACTCTACCTAAACGTAACATCAGTGGTTCCCAAATGTTTCAAACCATCACTCCCCTAAGATAAAATACTTTCTGACGGCCCGGCAACATAAAAAAATGGCCATTATTTTTTTGGTTGTAAACATTTAAATAAATTTGTATACCAATGTAACAACAAAAAAATTTCTTTACAAACATAATATCCTTATTTGGATTTTAGTGATTTAGCTTAACCACTTAACAACATTTTTGTTTATAAACGTAAGACGAAATGTTCGTTTAGAGCAATAAAATTACGGGTCAGGGGTTTATATTTAATTTTCGTAAATAACAAGTAGTGTCAAGACAGAAAAATTTTATTTTAGTTAATTTTTATTAAATATTTGCAATTAATATAGATAACGTAACATAACCTGTTAAACGTATCGTTAAAACAGCTGTCCTACCACATAACCTACAACATAAAACAGCTGTCCTACCACATAACCTACAACATAAAACAGCTGTCCTACCACATAACCTACAACATAAAACAGCTGTCCTACCACATAACCTACAACATAAAACAGCTGTCCTACCACACAACCTACAACATAAAACAGCTGTCCTACCACATAACCTACAACATAAAACAGCTGTCCTACCACATAAACTACAACATAAAACAGCTGTCCTACCACATAAACTACAACATAAAACAGCTGTCCTACCACATAACCTACAACATTAAACAGCTGTCCTATTACATAACCTACAACATAAAACAGCTGTCCTACCACATAACCTAAAGCATAAAACAGCTGTCCTACCACATAACCTACAACATAAAACAGCTGTCCTACCACATAACCTACAACATAAAACAGCTGTCCTACCACACAACCTATAACATAAAATCAGTCGTCATATGAAAACATATGTTATCACTTATTTTAAGCCAAATGGAACGAAATAACTATATTGCATACATTGCCACTTTTGTGAAAAGCTTTTCTTCCGCATAAAACTAGAATTATTTATATAACTTTAATTATTGAGCATACTGATTTAGTATGGGGGGGGGGGTATGAGCCTGTTTGTCCTTAAGGAGTTCCGAAGGCGAGTGAAATCTACCCAGATATAACACCACCGTGTCGCCAACACAAATCATGCACTCATACACGTCAAGATATTAAGGAAACAATCGCCATAATATTTTTCTTTCAAGATAACATTATATCTGGCAGACACCATCGCTACAAGGGAAATAATAGAGTAGGAAGAACATGGATCAATATTGCGAAGCACAAGAAAACATTATATCTGGGAGACACCATCGCTACAAGGGAAATAATAGAGTAGATAGAACATGGATCAATATTACGAAGCACAAGATAACATATTATCTGGCAGACACCATCGCTACAAGGGAAATAATAGAGTAGGAAGAACATGGATCAATATTGCGAAGCACAAGAAAACATTATATCTGGCAGACACCATCGCTACAAGGGAAATAATAGAGTAGATAGAACATGGATCAATATTATGAAGCACAATATAACATTATATCTGGCAGACACCATCGATACAAGGGAAATAATAGAGTAGATAGAACATGGATCAATATTGCGAAGCACAAGATAACATTATATCTGGCAGACACCATCGCTACAAGGGAAATAATAGAGTAGATAGAACATGGATCAATATTACGAAGCACAAGATAACATATTATCTGGCAGACACCATCGCTACAAAGGAAATAGTAGAATAGATAGAACATGGATCAATATTATGAAGCACAATATAACATTATATCTGGCAGACACCATCGATACAAGGGAAATAATAGAGTAGATAGAACATGGATCAATATTATGAAGCACAAGATAACATTATATTTGGCATACACCATCGATACAAGGGAAATAATAGAGTAGATAGAACATGGATCAATATTATGAAGCACAAGATAACATTATATCTGGCAGACACCATCGCTACAAGGGAAATAATACATTAGATAGAACATGGATCAATATTACGAAGCACAAGATAATATTATATCTATCAGACACCATCGCTACAAGGGAAATAATACAGTAGATAGAACATGGATCAATATTATGAAGCACAAGATAACATTATATCTGGCAGACACCATCGATACAAGGGAAATAATAGAGTAGATAGAACATGGATCAATATTGCGAATCACAAGAAAACATTATATCTGGGAGACACCATCGCTACAAGGGAAATAATAGAGTAGATAGAACATGGATCAATATTACGAAGTACAAGATAACATTATATCTGGCAAACACCATCGCTACAAGGGAAATAATAGAGTAGATAGAACATGGATCAATATTGCGAAGCACAAGATAACATTATATCTGGCAGACACCATCGCTACAAGGGAAATAATAGAGTAGATAGAACATGGATCAATATTATGAAGCACAAGATAACATTATATCTGGCAGACACCATCGCTACAAGGGAAATAATAGAGTAGATAGTATTGCGAAGCACAAGATAACATTATATCTGGCAGACACCATCGCTACAAGAGAAATAATAGAGTAGATAGAACATGGATCAATATTGCGAAGCACAAGATAACATTATATCTGGCAGACACCATCGCTACAAGGGAAATAATAGAGTAGATAGAACATGGATCAATATTGCGAAGCACAAGATAACATTATATCAGGCAGACACCATCGCTACAAGGGAAATAATAGAGTAGATAGAACATGGATCAATATTGCGAAGCACAAAATAACATTATATCTGGCAGACACCATCGCTACAAGGGAAATAATAGAGTAGATAGAAAATGGATCAATATTGCGAAGCACAAGATAACATTATATCTGGCAGACACCATCGCTACAAGGGAAAAAATAGAGTAGATAGAACATGGATCAATATTGCGAAGCACAAGATAACATTATATCTGGCAGACACCATCGCTACAAGGGAAATAATAGAGTAGATAGAACGTGGATCAATATTATGAAGCACAAGATAACATTATATCTGGCAGACACCATCGATACAAGGGAAATAATAGAGTAGATAGAACATGGATCAATATTATGAAGCACAAGATAACATTATATCTGGCAGACACCATCGCTACAAGGGAAATAATAGAGTAGATAGAACATGGATCAATATTGCGAAGCACAAGATAACATTATATCTGGCAGACACCATCGCTACAAGGGAAATAATAGAGTAGATAGAACATGGATCAATATTATGAAGTACAAGATAACATTATATCTGGCAGACACCATCGCTACAAGGGATATAATAGAGTAGATAGAACATGGATCAATATTGCGAAGCACAAGATAACATTATATCTGGCAGACACGATCGCTACAAGGGATATAATAGAGTAGATAGAACATGGATCAATATTGCGAAGCACAAGATAACATTATATCTGGCAGACACCATCGCTACAAGGGAAATAATAGAGTAGATAGAACATGGAAGAGTTATTTTACAATGTTGTAGAGTTTACTTATGTCACAATGTACTTAGTTGTATTCTCAAGCTTTGGTCCTATCAGCACTCCCAAACGCGCAACAGTTCTGACCGGTCAAAAATGCTTCCGTCAAAAGTCCCAAAAGGTGGTCAAAATGCCTACGCCAAAAATCCCTAAAGGTGGTCAAAAGGCCTACGCCAAATTCCCAACAGGTGGTCAAAATGCCTGCGCCAAAAGTCCCAATAGGTGGTCAAAATGCCTGCGCCAAAAGTCCCAATAGGTGGTCAAAATGCCTGCGCCAAAAATCCCTAAAGGTGGTCAAAATGCCTACGCCAAAAGTCCTAAAGGTGGTCAAAATGCCTACGCTAAAAGTCCCAATAGGTGGTCAAAATGCCTACGCCAAAAGTCCCAATAGGTGGTCAAAATGCCTGCGCCAAAAGTCCCAATAGGTGGTCAAAATGCCTATGCCAAAAGTCCCTAAAGGTGGTCAAAACGCCTACGCCAAAAGTCCCAATAGGTGGTCAAACTGCCTACGCCAAAAGTCCTAAAGGTAGTCAAAATGCCTGCGCCAAAAGTCCCAATAGGTGGTCAAAATGCCTATGCCAAAGTCCCTAAAGGTGGTCAAAATGCCTACGCCAAAAGTCCTAAAGGTGGTCAAAATGCCTACGCCAAAAGTCCCTAAAGGTGGTCAAAATGCCTACGCTAAACGTCCCAATAGGTGGTCAAAATGCCTGCGCCAAAAGTCCCAATAGGTGGTCAAAATGCCTGCGCCAAAAATCCCTAAAGGTGGTCAAAATGCCTACGCCAAAAGTCCTAAAGGTGGTCAAAATGCCTACGCTAAAAGTCCCAATAGGTGGTCAAAATGCCTACGCCAAAAGTCCTAAAGGTGGTCAAAATGCCTACGCCAAAAGTCTTAAAGGTGGTCAAAATTCCTACGCCAAAAGTCGAAATAGGTGGTCAAATTGCCTACGCCAAAAGTCCCTAAAGGTGGTCAAAACGATTACGCCAAAAGTCCCAATAGGTGGTCAAAATGCCTACGCCAAAAGTCCCTAAAGGTGGTCAAAATGCCTACGCCAAAAGTCCCTAAAGGTGGTCAAAATGCCTACGCCAAAAGTCCTAAAGGTGGTCAAAATGCCTACGCCAAAAGTCCCTAAAGGTGGTCAAAATGCCTACGCTAAACGTCCCAATAGGTGGTCAAAATGCCTACGCCAAAAGTCCCAATAGGTGGTCAAAATGCCTGCGCCAAAAGTCCCAATAGGTGGTCAAAATGCCTATGCCAAAAGTCCCTAAAGGTGGTCAAAACGCCTACGCCAAAAGTCCCAATAGGTGGTCAAACTGCCTACGCCAAAAGTCCTAAAGGTGGTCAAAATGCCTGCGCCAAAAGTCCCAATAGGTGGTCAAAATGCCTATGCCAAAGTCCCTAAAGGTGGTCAAAATGCCTACGCCAAAAGTCCTAAAGGTGGTCAAAATGCCTACGCCAAAAGTCCTAAAGGTGGTCAAAATGCCTACGCCAAAAGTCCTAAAGGTGGTCAAAATGCCTACGCCAAAAGTCCCAATAGGTGGTCAAAATGCCTGCGCCAAAAGTCCCAATAGGTGGTCAAAATGCCTATGCCAAAAGTCCCTAAAAGTGGTCAAAACGCCTACGCCAAAAGTCCCAAAAGGTGGTCAAACTGCCTACGCCAAAAGTCCTAAAGGTGGTCAAAATGCCTGCGCCAAAAGTCCCAATAATTGGTCAAAATGCCTATGCCAAAGTCCCTAAAGGTGGTCAAAATGCCTACGCCAAAAGTCCTAAAGGTGGTCAAAATGCCTACGCCAAAAGTCCCAATAGGTGGTCAAAATGCCTACGCCAAAAGTCCTGAAGGTGGTCAAAATGCCTATGCCAAAAGTCCCTAAAGGTGGTCAAAACGCCTACGCCAAAAGTCCCAATAGGTGGTCAAAATGCCTGCGCCAAAAGTCCCTAAAGGTGGTCAAAATGCCTACGCCAAAAGTCCTAAAGGTGGTCAAAATGCCTACGCCAAAAGTCCCTGAAGGTGGTCAAAATGCCTACGCCAAAGTCCCTAAAGGTGGTCATAACGCCTACGCCAAAAGTCCCAATAGGTGGTCAAAATGCCTACGCCAAAAGTCTTAAAGGTGGTCAAAATTCCTAAGCCAAAAGTCCCAATAGGTGGTCAAATTGCCTACGCCAAAAGTCCCTAAAGGTGGTCAAAACGATTACGCCAAAAGTCCCAATAGGTGGTCAAAATGCCTACGCCAAAAGTCCCTAAAGGTGGTCAAAATGCCTACGCCAAAAGTCCCTAAAGGTGGTCAAAATGCCTACGCCAAAAGTCCTAAAGGTGGTCAAAATGCCTACGCCAAAAGTCCCTAAAGGTGGTCAAAATGCCTACGCCAAAAGTCCTAAAGGTGGTCAAAATGCCTACGCCAAAAGTCCTAAAGGTGGTCAAAATGCCTACGCCAAAAGTCCTAAAGGTGGTCAAAATGCCTACGCCAAAAGTCCCAATAGGTGGTCAAAATGCCTGCGCCAAAAGTCCCTAAAGGTGGTCAAAATGCCTACGCCAAAAGTTCCTACAGGTGGTCAAAACGCCCACGCCAAAAGTCCCAATAGGTGGTCAAAATGCCTACGCCAAAAGTCCTAAAGGTGGTTAAAATTCCTGCGCCAAAAGTCCCAATAGGTGGTCAAAATGCCTACGCCAAAAGTCCCTAAAGGTGGTCAAAACGCCTACGCCAAAAGTCCCAATAGGTGGTCAAAATGCCTATGCCAAAAGTCCCTGAAGGTGGTCAAAACGCCTACGCCAAAAGTCCTAAAGGTGGTCAAAATGCCTACGCCAAAAGTCCCAATAGGTGGTCAAAATGCCTATGCCAAAAGTCCCTGAAGGTGGTCAAAACGCCTACGCCAAAAGTCCTATAGGTGGTCAAAATGCCTGCGCCAAAATTCCCTAAAGGTGGTAAAAATGCTTACGCCAAAAGTCCTAAAGGTGGTCAAAATGCCTACGCCAAAAGTCCTAAAGGTGGTCAAAATGCCTACGCCAAAAGTCCTAAAGGTGGTCAAAATGCCTATGCCAAAAGTCCCTAAAGGTGGTCAAAACGCCTACGCCAAAAGTCCTACAGGTGGTCAAAATGCCTGCGCCAAAATTCCCTAAAGGTGGTAAAAATGCTTACGCCAAAAGTCCTAAAGGTGATCAAAATGCCTGCGCCAAAATTCCCTAAAGGTGGTAAAAATGCTTACGCCAAAAGTCTTTACTTGGCTATATAGACACCAAGTCAACTTGACGTCTATATATAAACACCGTTTTCCAATCTACTAGTATGGCCATAGTTTTAGGCTTAAAGTATTTTGTTTCTCATTTTATTTCGGTTTTTCGAAGAAATAAATTATCTCAGAAACTATTTTATTTTCCGAGCTCAGATTCTCACAGTTAGTTTAGCATTAGTTTGGGAAATAATAAGGCACTTTATGTATATTTGTTTATAATTAAATATAATTTCAGCTAAAACGTAAACGCATTTGCTTCTATGTTTCTACTGACCATAAATCTATGAAACTGTAAGAGTGACGTAATCTTGTTCAAGAAATTTCAACCAGAATAAGCCAGTAGTTTATAAGGTCATGGTCATAAAAGGGAAAGATTTTAACATTGGGAAGATCCATCTTACCGACTTTCACTGTTACTAAAATTTTGAACATGTATAATTTTAACAATTTTTAAATTACTATTTGAAATATATACTGAATGTTTGTAATAGATGTGTCATGAGGAGATCATTGTATATAAACGGGGCAGATTACGTGTACAGGTGGTCAGCCCAGCTCTGTGCGGCATTTCACAACACTGCCGGCTTTCTACTTTACTGGATAAATCTACCAACTATTCAAATGAAGCAACGTAAGGGAGTACACGGAGTTTGGCCTAGAGCTGAGCGAGGCCACACGTTTCCTCCTTTCTTTTTAAAGTACATAGTCGCTTGGTTAATGGACAGTCGGGATGCTTATAAGAAGAATAAATCGATTATTAGGCGCAGGTTTGAAAGCGCCGTAGCGTTATTTATGGCTTTGTATTGAATAATCGAAACATTAGTGTGGTTAGGAGAGTGTTGCAAGAACTATAAACGGTTCTGTGAGGCTGCGGCATCATAACTTAAAACAACATTATCCTGGCCACTGGTTAGAGGTACGGTCATTTGACTACTACGCATGCGTAACATGTTTTAATAAAACTTAATTATTTCCCCTGTTGTCGTTTTTACACGTGTTACTGGTAAATATAAACTAAAAAAGAAAAATTTTATTCACATTACCCCACTTTACAAAAACATTTTTTTATCAAGTTATTGAATATGGCTCAAAAACCTATAATAAAAATACTAACAAAATATTTCAATTCATACTGAGGCAAACACACAAAGCCTAATTCTAATCAACATTTCACTGATAAACAAGTAAAGTAAAGAACATGTTTTAAAAGCCAATTTCTACTTATGTCGACAAAAAATTTCATTTTAGTTACTTTTTAATAAATTATAACAATTAATATAAATAAAGTAAAATAACCTATGCGTTAAAACAGCTGTACCCACATAACCTATAACATAAAGTCAGCTGTTCTATGAAATCATATGTTATCACTTATATTAACCAAAATGGTTATAAGTGGTATCACAAACATTGCTCCTATTACGTATTTAAAATATGTAATATAGACTCATTTCTTTTATTTTAAACCCGCCTCCAAAGTCAGGCAAAGCTCACCTGTGATAAGGTTATATCTGCAGTTTAAGGCAGAGCAAGTTAGACCTTTCCGGAGTGTAGTTCGATACACCACTACGTTCCATTATATTTTTATACTTATTCAATCTCCGTACCTTAAGTACTAGTGTAAGTTAATGCAACTATTTATTTAATTTTAAACTGAATGTGACCAGTGCGTGGAATAGGAACAAGTTTTCTGGCCAGAAATAGCTTATCTAATACGCGAGTGCGATAAATGTGTGTATTCCATTGTGCACGTAAGTACAGAATATTAATTTAGATAATTATAATAATTATTGGTCCTCCGATAGTGCTATTATCAAACAGCCCTCTTTTGAAAGGTTTTTCTCCCATATAAGTCTGAAAATAATTTTTAAAATTTAATTAATCAATTATTATTTGAAAAAACTGTATTAACATCATTTGTCATACACTACAAGTTTAATTAAATATATTTAAACTTGAGTGGAAGAATAAAAAGTATTTTATTACAGATTCAAAATTTGAACATGTTTTATATATATATATATATATATATATATATATATATATATATATATATATTTATTTATATATATATTTGTAGTAGATATATATAAATTTGTAGCTGTTCCCATATTGTCATTTTGAGGCCTTTTTGTCGTTTTTTTATTAGGTGTATGTTTTCTAATGTGGGGAATGTGTGTTTGTTTTTGATGGCGTGTGTAGCTAAGTTTGAGTTGTAAGTTTGAGGTTTGATTTATGCATTGATACATGTTTGATAATGCATTGTATACAAAATTATAAACAAAAAAATAATATCATAAACGAACAAATACAAATAAAATTTTTAAAAACGTTAAATTGTCAACCTAATAGACAAAATTAACTCCAACACAAACTTAAAAGACTCGCACAGTGCAGTGAATCCGAAAATAGAACAATAACGGTACACCACACCTTGTGACAACGGAAATTCCACACAACTCGCAGTCTACAACAACCCCCGGTCAGTGATGCTTGATGATGGAGATACTACCAATCTTTGAAAGTTAACTCGCATAAATACCAAGTAAGATTCACACACACACACACCCACACCCACACCCACACACACCCACCCACACACACACACACCCACACCCACACCCACACACACCCACACCCACACCCACACACCCACACACCCACACCCACCCATTAATGACGTACCCTAAAGGGCTTCCAGGAAAAATGACGTAACCTGAAGGGCTTCCAGGATTAATGACGTGCCCTAAAGGGCTTCCAGGATTAATGACGTACCCTAAAGGGCTTATAGGATTAATGACGTACCCTAAAGGGCTTCCAGAAGTAATGAATGACACACGCTAAAAGGCTTTCAGGATGAATGACGTACCCTAAAGGGCTTCCAGGATTAATAACGTACCCTAAAGGGCTTCCAGGATTAATGACGTACCCTAAAGGGCTTCTAGGATTAATGACGTACCCTAAAGGGCTTCCAGAAGTAATGAATGACACACGCTAAAAGGCTTTCAGGATGAATGACGTACCCTAAAGGGCTTCCAGGATTAATGACGTACCCTAAAGGGCTTCCAGGATGAATGACGTACCCTAAAGGGCTTCCAGGATTAATGACGTGCCCTAAAGGTCTTCCAGGATTAATGACGTACCCTGAAGGGCTTCCAGGATTAATGACGTACCCTAAAGGGCTTCCAGGATGAATGACGTACCCTAAAGGGCTTCCAGGATTAATGACGTGCCCTAAAGGGCTTCCAGGATTAATGACGTACCCTAAAGAGCTCCAAGGATTAATGACGCACCGGTAAGTCACCAGTGACAGTGATCACATGAGCAGGATAAAATGTATACAAATTACGCACACAAAAATTTAAATTAAAAGAAAAACATGTATTCAGTTATAAAATAAATACTTTAATACATAGCAGACTGTTTTCGGTGTAAAATTGCAGAAAAAGTAAAAGTTATTACATTTTAACAAATTCACTTGGTATGAAAAACCCGTCGCCCGTTTAAGATTTATCGGAACTGAGGCATTACTTACCAGAGAGAGAATATGTTTACACTCTCGTTCTATATACAAAAAGTTTATAGACTCCCATATCAGTCACATGTGACACGTTTACATATCTTCATGATAAGAAGCTCTTCTCCCCAGTCTTTGTTGTGTGGGAAAACGGAACATTGAATTGTGCTTTTGTTGTTTATTGTTTACAAATAAAAGACAACACACGAAAGATAATAAAAATAAAGCCAGCAAATTATAAGCAAACATTAAAAGTTTACAGAATTCGCAAACCGCAAGATAGAAAAAATGACCAACACTCATACCAAATTGATATCTAGCCACTACAAACTGACAATAAATAGTACAAGCTATTCAAATTAGGAGCCAAGCTCGTACTGGATATTGTGTTTGTCATTGTATTACGTCACGGGTCCGATGTGTCCACTAGCAATGTGTTATTACAAATAAAACACTACTTCTTGTTATATAACAAAAACGTACCGGTACCTCGTTACTCCTTTGGGCCAAACTATTAAATGACATAACGGTAAGCCACTCCACCCTTTCCGCTAAAACTCCTACTCTTCAAAGAGTTAAATATTGCCAACTGTTGAAAATATAAAAGTTTTGTTTCAAAAACTTGCACGGATACATTCCTAACCCAAAACAATTAATACTCAAATTTATAGGCTAAACTTTATATAAGCCTTGTTTATTTGAGGGGAAATTTCGATAAAACGCTGCTGAAAATAATACAATAAAAAAATTGTCACCAAATATAACTATGGCGAGTAAATTATAGGAAAGACTATTGCAAATTGCAAATAGCCTGTTTGCTTTGCTGATTATATTGTTAGTGTGGTTACGCGTGGCCCGTTGCAAAACATAATTTCCTCTCTTGTCGTGCTATTTTATACTTCATTAGGTCTATTTTGCAGAGACAAAGCGCTCGCCGGTTATAACACCTGTTGCTATACACAGAAATTGCAATGACGGCGGCAGTTAGAAAAATGTCGGTAAGACAAGCAAACCTGTCGGAGAAAACCTGAACTAATATTGTTGATAAATTGAGAATGTTTGTAATAGGAGTCGTTTAACCGCTGCCGCAAACAATACACCTTGCATAATGGTGCTATGTCCGTCTTACTAGAAACGCTCCGACGTTGTAGATCTCCGATAAAATACAAGTCGTCCTAGACACACTATGGGTTTATACACGTAATATTTTAACTATGTAAACTGTTTTTTTGTTTCCAACGTTGTGGTTACACAGGATCCGGGAAGTATTATATTTCCTTCAATTTGAGATTTCCCTCCTTTTCACAATGGTAAATAGACCTCTTTATAAGATACTGTCGGGGTATATAAGGTAAAAAAGTTAATTCCTACTGAGGTCAACAAAGACAATTTTTATATTAGTTACTTTTTATTTTATAATTACAAATAATATAAATATGTATATAGGCTACATCTGACACAATCACAATATTAAGTGCCAAAATAAGATACAGATATTACCTTGCAATTTTCCACTTCTTTTCTATGTGGTTAGACTATTATTTTTGTTTGTTATTATGTATCCGCTTTCTTTTTTTCGTTTCTAATTTATGAAGCAGATGGTGGTCTATAACTTCTGATTCTATCCATCTCTTGTATTGCTTCACTATTGCAAGGAACCTTTTTCTTATAATTTCATATACATCCTTAAGTAATAGATTTCTAGCTATGGGAAATTTGGCTCAGTGCCAACGTGCTGGATTTCAAACATGTCATTCAGTTTGAATCGACCGAGACATTTCCTTTTCTAAATTGAATGAATGAATAAGTGTTTGAAAAAAAACTGTATTAACACAAATTGACATCCACTACAGGATGAAAAAATTTTTTACTGAATTTGATGACTGAAAAAGTATTTTATTAAAGATTAAAAATTTGTACAAGATGTATTTTAGAAGAGCGTGAGCTAATAGTTTGAATTGGAAAAGTGAAACGCAAAGAGTAAAGATGGATATTTATTAATTATAAATAAATAAAACTTCTTAACTCTAAAAGCCATTTGTTTAAATGTTAATGTACCATCTTCAGAGGAAGATACTGGAAGAGCTACCTCTGTTCTTAGGCAGATTTATGTTTAACCTTCGTAACTCTAAAAGCCATTTGTTTAAATGTTAATGTACCATCTTCAGAGGAAGATACTGGAAGAGCTACCTCTGTTCTTAGGCAGATTTATGTTTAACCTTCGTAACTCTAAAAGCCATTTGTTTAAATGTTAATGTACCATCTTCAGAGGAAGATACTGGAAGAGCTACCTCTGTCCTTAGGCAGATTTATGTTTAACCTTCGTAACTCTAAAAGCCATTTGTTTAAATGTTAATGTACCATCTTCAGAGGAAGATACTGGAAGAGCTACCTCTGTCCTTAGGCAGATTTATGTTTAACCTTCGTAACTCTAAAAGCCATTTGTTTAAATGTTAATGTACCATCTTCAGAGGAAGATACTGGAAGAGCTACCTCTGTCCTTAGGCAGATTTATGTTTAACCTTCGTAACTCTAAAAGCCATTTGTTTAAATGTTAATGTACCATCTTCAGAGGAAGATACTGGAAGAGCTACCTCTGTTCTTAGGCAGATTTATGTTTAACCTTCGTAACTCTAAAAGCCATTTGTTTAAATGTTAATGTACCATCTTCAGAGGAAGATACTGGAAGAGCTACCTCTGTCCTTAGGCAGATTTATGTTTAACCTTCGTAACTCTAAAAGCCATTTGTTTAAATGTTAATGTACCATCTTCAGAGGAAGATACTGGAAGAGCTACCTCTGTTCTTAGGCAGATTTATGTTTAACCTTCGTAACTTATGGAACTAATATTTGAAGTAAATTTATAAAAATCCTAATTAAACGTAATTATAACTTTATATTTTTTTAATAATATATTATTAAATTAATACTAATAAAACCTGCTTGTTTGGGGTATAATTATAAATTATCCGTCAACACGTTTCCAAAAGCAATCCTGAAAGCGACCTTCGTCAGTGTCTGGGTTGGCCTCTAGGATGCGTGTTGGGCGGACACTAACAATTGACCTTGTTAATACATGCACACACAATGTTTGCTCTGGCGAGATAAACAAGAATCTCTCACGTTAGTTTCGATTGTTAAACAAAGCACGTCTTCATAATAAAAGCAAAACAACCTTACAGTAAGTACATAATAAAACCCGTTTCAATGACAAAGTCGTCATCTTTAGTAACTAAACTACACTTACGTTTACAAGTAGTAAAATGTAACTCTCTTCGTTCAATGAATTATCAGGTTTGTGGAAGTCTTATTATTCGACAGTTATTTCATATTGAGCCAAAGTTCTACTCACCTTCAAGATTGAATCAACTTCGATTCTACTCTGACGATATCTGTGATCGAGGCAACACAGATTCGCAACAAATCTATAGCGACACCGGCTAACATTATCACTCCAAAACTTGATACTCTAATGTAATCGTAATAAAGATAATATAAACACATTTCCCTAACTAATCTCCTCGTTCGTGTTTTCCAAGAACTCCTTCAAATTAAATACGCAATTGTGTATAAAATGCATGCATAGGAAATATGAGACTCGTCGATGTAATCATTTCCAATGCACGCTCATCTCGTTACAGGGTAGAGCACATATGGACAGCACATGGGTGCTGTCCATAAACCCCGATTATCCGAATTAATTTGGACCGGAACCCATTCAGATAAACGGATATTCGGGTAATTCGATTTTTTTTAAAACAATGGTCAGTTTTAAATAATTACTGTAAGTATGTTGCAAACAAGAGGACGTTATATTTTTGTCTTAGCTTCTGAGCTGAGATCTTACTTATTCACAAAGAACCAAACCCGAAATTGGGTTAAGACGTTGTTGCAAAAACCCACTTGAAAACGAAATCTTTTATTTTCTTTGTTTTTTGTTGCCTCCATTGATTTTCTAGAACATTCATCTACATTTTCAAGGACTCACATGAAGTTTAAAAGTGTAGGTTTGCTCCTTTTAATATATAAAATGGTAGATTGTTCAGCACTGTATGTCTCAGCCAACTATTTACCCGTAACTCCTTTATCTGATTGTTCTATGATTAGTTTATTCACAGACGATAAGACAACTCATTTTCTTTCATAAGCCATATGAACGACGAAAAAACTCGCAAGCAAAGCAACGGACCGATGCAAAGTCACGCTGATTGACTAAAGCCTTCGACCCGATGTGGCTCCACAAAGCTGGTCGCTGCGGGATCGCACTGATCCTGCTCCTACCAGCGCCAGTCTCGACCACTGAAGGAACTGAGCGCTAATGTTAAAGTATTTTAGCAACCGTGACTGACCTATTGTGGCTGTCTGTTTGTAATCCACGTTCCTACACTACAAAGACTGTCGTGTCAAGAGCTTAATCAAAACAGCTACAACAACAGCTGATTTTATGTTATAGATTACAGCTGTTTTACCACAGGGGATATGATACTGTACTGAGTGTAGGCCTACGTTATTAAATTAAATTGTTACTGTGAAACATTTATTATTCTATATTATATTATATTTCAATAAATGTTACTCTAAATAATTCAATATATTGATAATGAGTTATTTATTTTATGCCAATTTTTTTAATTAAAACTTCCTTAGACGCGTCTGACACTTTTAAAAAACAGATTTCAATTGAATTCTAATGAAAACTCTGTTAAGAGTATTATTCAAATGAGGTATTCACTTCTGTCGGTCACGCCCACTGACTAATTTTTTCATTTCTTTGGAACCACAATTAAATGTGTTATATTTGGAAACAATGTAAAATTTTCTAAATCAATGTTCTAAACGTATTGAAATGTTGTAGCAAGCAACATAAGCCACAACATACGTAGACGCAACACCCCATCATTAAATTCTCCCAATTCTTCCACACGAACTGTTCCCGCACGGATGTTACCGAAAGCATGCCGCCTCACCACGACGATTTACTTTCTGTAAGAGCTCCGCGATATTGCTCAGAACTAGCCGTTCTCTTGATGTTTGAACAAAGTTCCGCCTTCACTCGCTAAACCTAAATGTATCTAATCGATGTTTAGTCGACTTTAGAGTTGTAAAATTAGATTCGATTTACTCGTAAAAGTTCTTGAAGAAATGATTTCAAATCAATTTATTCAATTTACAGTACGACAATTTCACGGGTCGTTAACCCCATTTGGATATCTGTAAGAACTACCAAAACGAGTAGATTTTTCTAAATGGAGAATTCATGAAAGTTTTCACTTCACTTGAAAAAATGAAAATGTTGAGTAACAAAACGTTTAGCTTCGTAGGTAGCACGTCTGTGTGTGTGTATTATAGTGATTAGGTAGGCGCATTCGAGAAGCGGAACAGGTCACGTGACCTGGAAGTTGTATAACGTGTCCTGCCAAAAGTTCACCGGCGCGGCATTGAGGTCTCCAACAGAGTTCTAATCAGTTCCTGGTGCAGTCTCCGAGGCGATAGTTAAACTAAACTGATATTCCGTGAAGATGTTTTACTGCCATATCTGGAAACCAGTTGGTTAATTTGAGATTAAATCTCTTCCTGTCTCGGTTAACTTTCAATTCTCAATGCTTTCGAAATGCTTAATTCTTTACTTTACCAGTGTGAGAAGTAATAAACAATAATGGTTTTACTGCAGTAAAGCCATGACGTTATGTAATAGTCTCATATAAATGCACTTCTTAGTTATATAGAATATAATTTTAAACAAGTTTTATATAATTTTTGAAGTAAAAACTTCTATAGCGTTGCCTACAAAAACCCATTGGATGGACATAAACATACAATTTCGCGACAGTATAATTTCCCTCAGGTTACGCTATGAGTTACCATAAAGCGAATTAAATGATAACATATGATTTCATGCAACAGCTGATTTTGTGTTACAGGTTAAGTTGCAGAGCAGATGCTTTACACGTAGGTTATGTTACATTATTTCTTGAACATTGTTAAGGGAAAAGGTTGTTCATAGATTGTTTCAACCAGTTAATAAATATCTTAATTTATTTAAATTTTTGTAAATCTAAATACATATAATTAAATATAAAGAAAATATTAAGTTGTGAATTTTTAATATTGAAAATATTTTTAGGCGCGTCGGATACTTTTTAGAAACCGATTGCAAATGAATTAATTAAAATAATTTGAGCTCAGTAAAGATCTAATCACGCTTTTGTTACCCACATTATATTATTATTAACTACTATAAATATTAGTCTTTTTTAAATATATTCCCCAAATAAAGAATCAAATATGTAAACATTAATATATATTCATTGAAAATTTTGCAAAATTAATCGCTCTAATTGTTATGTGTAGTTCAAATGTTGGTGTTCTGTATTAATCGTTTCTTATTTTATAACAAATATTTAGGTAATTTCTCAGTATGTAAGGTTAAATGAATTTCTCATTTCAACATTTCTGTACAAGTAACTATAATGTTTTCACTTCTGTCAGCGCTCCCCTTAGGGCCAGAACCAATGTTTTTTTGATAGAAGAAGAGTTTCAAAACGAATTTGAGATTCACCTCATCGTTAGCTGCATAACATATAGGGCTTGGAAAACAGATCATTTATATAATTAGTCTCAGTATTGCTGTTTAGTTCTATAAATAGCCTTGTTAATGACATGTATGTACATAAATAAATATATAACCATACACACGTTCACAGGCTTTTTAATGTTTAAGCAGACGCGTTTCAGAGACAAAGTCATCTTCAGTGAGTTAGAACTACTACAAAACACAACTACGACTCACTGAAGTAGTAGTTATGCAGTGTAGTAGTTACAACTCCTGAAGATGACTTAGTCGCCGAAACGCGTTCAAGTTGCACCACTTTGTTTGTTCCAGCGTAAGCGGCAAATATTCCGAGAGCAGTTACTCCCGCACTCTGGCGGCAAGATTCCTGAGGACGCGTTCCGCTCAGACCGTCTGGCTCTAAACAGGCTGAACAAGGAGGGCATAGCTGTTCCCGACGGGATCCTGCTGGAAGCGAGGCATCACGACTCACACCACAACTCCCACCGGGACGATCCCGACATTTCCGGCTCCATCATCAAACTGGTGCAGACTCCGGACGGAAGGTACGCTCCGCCCGAAGGACACTATCCTTTCGACAACCTCATTGACTCTACGTACATCATTAGGCCTCCGTTCTCGGCCGCCCATAACGTACAAGTCCCGCCAAGGAAGCCTATCCACAGCCCGCTTAGGATACCCGCAAGGCCATTCTTCGCTAGTGAAGAAGAACTCTTGAACCTGTCCAATCAGATTGAGAGCTTTTACACTGCTGAAATACCCGGCACTCGAGTAAGTATTTATTTATATTTATGAACCTAAATATTGTTAGAAAACTTTAAACTTTTATTAAACACGTATAAAGCTAGAAATTATAATAATTATATATTTCGGATTCCCAAACAATAACTAATTTATCATACGCGTTTCAGTGAAAATTTCATCATCATCTCGAGTATAACTACACACATTATAAACTATAACTTTAGTATAAAGATATATATTTTGGAGTTTCTATAGCCATACTCACTGTTATGATGATGACTTTGTTACTGAAACGCGTATGAGAAATTAATTACTAGATGTGAGTTGGTATTCTTATCTTGCTCAAAAGCTGAGCCTGCATTTGTCCTCATATTTTACTTTCTGGATATAATCCGCTTTGTTACAAAGAGTTATTCATTGTGTAGCCTTTTATGTTAGGGTTTGTAACTGTAACTAGTAAAATACCAAAGTAATATTCCAAGAGATTATAAGGGGGATTACTTAAATTTTGGTTGAGCCCTGGAGCAGGGGCTATCAAGCCTCCCCGACTGTTTGCCTCCACATGTATATCCCCAGAGACCCCTTCCGGTTATCTTACTAAGAAAATATAATAATTTTTCATAAAACATAATATGATTATTGCCATAAGTTACTTCAAACATACTAAAAACAGTATCTAAAAGTATACCAAACTCGACTATACTCACTAGACGTACAACCCACAAAGTCAATTATTTAAATATGGAAAGGTAATAAATGTTTCTTAATTAACAAATATTACGAGGTAATTTTTAAACCTAACATAAACAAGTTTGCTATCACTTTCCCTAACGTTTGTAGTAGGTTTCATATAAATAATGTGACTAATTATATTATGTTGTATACAAAGATTTATATCCAGCTCCAGGGCTCAAGCAGACCTTACAGAGTATAAAAGGAGGCCAGAACGACTTCCAAGATGAGGAATATTGTTGACGTCACAACAAGTGGCAGCAACTGTTGCAATAAACACGTACCATGAAGACCATGACTGCTTTCATGTTCAAGAAATGGCGAAAGTCGATTTTCTAAAGATACGAAGGATTGGCTATAGTTCATTATATTCAAGTTGAATACCATCGCTTATGAAACATAAGAAAAACAGAATTATGAGCACAGACATGGGTAAAATAGAAACGTAGGTAAAAC
>JBAIZL010000279.1:12500-36947 GCA_036971475.1 Prosapia bicincta | reverse complement strand
ATACATTTTTACGAATTCAACTTCAACAACAATTTAATATAAAAGTGTGAATTCTAAATATATGTGTTTTTTGGTATTTAATTTATTAAAGTTAAAAATGTTTTACAAGAACTTGAAGTACACTTTAGTCACTAATAAACGTTCTTTCTTGTTTTTTTTTGTAATTGTCTAAAAAAATGTAATATTTTAAGTTTCTACCAAACTATAACTAATGAAAAAATGTATTCTATGCTTTAAACTGTTTTCACAATACGTTTTAGAATTATGCTTTTTTTTCAGCATATCTGTTGTGATGGATATAATGGTATTTTTCTAATTATACACGCAAACCATTTTAAAATTTAATTTAGTAATATCGAGAGAGAGAGAGAGAGAGAGAGAGAGCGAGTACATTTTACAATGTTTAAAAATTGGAACAACCTAGATTAAAAACACCTTACCTTGCCTTCACATTTATTTCTTCTTAATTTTAAGAAATTTCATTTCATGCCCATATAAGTTCTTTAAAAATATATTGTATTTATAAATATGAATATTTTAAATGAATAAATTTAAATATATAAAAAATATATATTTATTTATTAAATAATTCTTGTATTTTAATCATCTCACTTGTATTTTTTATTATTATACAAGAAAACATATTTTATTTATACATATAATATATATATATATATATATATATATATATATATATATATATATATATATATATATATATATACATATATAAACACACACACACACACACACACACACACACACACACACACACACATATATATATATATATATATATATATATATATATATATATAGGCCTATATATATATATATATATATATATATATATATATATATATATATATGCTGATACGTATTCTTTCACGGATGGAAAAATATAATGAATAGTTATTATCTGGAGTACATCCGTTCATTCTGCAGTCCATAAATTCGCAGTTACGACGTTTTGCTAGAATCTCATCCAGCATTGACGAGGTGAACCCAACAAGAGTAGACTCGTCACCTCGTCAATGCTGGATGAGATTCTAGCGAAACGTCGGAACTGCGAATTTATGGACTGCAGAATCAACGGATGTACTCCAGATAGTAACTATTCATCATCATCATATATATATATATATATATATATATATATATATATATATAAATATATATATATATATATATATATATAAATATATATATATATATATATATATATATATATTACGGGTTCATTCTTTTTTAAAATATTATAAAATCAATTAATTTTTACGTTTTTATAGTACACCTCACCAATTAAAGTTTGTAAATATTTACATGTCATTTGAGACAATTTTCACACACATACACACACACACACACACATAAACACACACACATACACACACACACACACACAGACACACACACACAGACACACACACACACACACACACACACCACACCACACCCATTTATACTCTAATAAAACTATAACATTTAAATCTTCGAAAACCTAAAGTAAGGTTAGAAACAACAATAATTATAAAATAAATTTAAACCATAATTGAATACATTTCAATATTAGCATGATGCTTTAACATGTAATTGAAAAGAAAAAGGTTTTAAATTCTATTACCGGCCGTACTCTAGAGGTAATTCCAAATAATTCTGTGGAGGAGATGAGAATATTTCTTAATGCCTGTATATTTACTTGGGAAAGTGACATAACGTGTACATTATTTATAAATATGTTAATCCATATGAAAAAATATAAACCAGATACAAGGAAATTGTAAACAATCCTATAAAACTGATAATTTTAAACACAATTACTTTTCACTTTTGGAAAACTATTTCATTGTTCAATGTAAATAAATAACGTAAGGAAATATAATCTAATAATTTATTTATCAAATTGGAATATACTTGCTTAAACACACATTTTAACCAGTATTCTCAACGTTAGATTTCAAATATAATCTACATTCTTTAAAATAGGAAAACAATTACACTGAAAAATATAGTAACTTATAATATATGAAGGCTTATATATTATTGTTTTACACATACTTATTTGTAACGAGGTTTTAGTTTTTTCGTATAATCTTACACGTCTTGTATATTTTGTGCAGTAAAATTTAGGGGTTATTTTAATTAAATACAATTATTTAATACAATGAAAGACATTAAACTCAAAAATATTATACTCATAATTATTGTGTCATCACTTTATACGTCATGTTAGAAAATATAATTTTTTATTGATAATTGTTTATATTTAATTTGAAAGGCTCATCATAAAACTGTGTTATTTTTTACTGGAAATTGCTATTGCGTAATTAAATAGCACAAAAATAAAGAGTAAGTATGATATATATATATATATATATATATATATATATATATATATATATATATGTATGCTGATACGTATTCCTTCACGGATGGAAAAATATGATGAATAGTTAATATCTGGAGTACATCCGTTCATGCTGTAGTGCATGAATTCGAAGTTCCGACGTTTCGCTAGAATTTCATCCAGCATTGACGAGGTGAACCGAACAACAGTTGAAGAGCGAGTGAAGAGCGCTGATAACTCTGCTCCTATATATAGAGGAATGAAGCCACGCCCATTGACGTCAAAGCACACATTGTCGTCAATCCACACACACCTGATCCCAAACAATTACTCACATTCTTTTGGGCTTTGTTCACCTTTCTGCCGATAAAGTCTATCGATGACACACTTCCACACTGCGGGCAAATTCAAAGTATCATCGCGTTTGTTAAGACTCCCTTGCTTCTCTATTTCGATAGCCTCACGAATAATTCTAGTCCTGTAGTTTTCCACTTGAGCAATCTGTCGGCAAGATTGGAAATCAATGGTATGCCCTGTATCGCAGTGGTGCCTGTACAGAGCCGATGTTTTCTGCTTGTTTTTTAAAGGATCAGGTGTGTGTGTGGATTGACGTCAATGTGGGCTTTGACGTCAATGGGCGTGGCTTCACTCCTCTATAAATAGGAGCAGAGTTATCTGCGTTCTTCTCTCGCTTTTCAACTGTTGTTGGGTTTACCTCGTCAATGCTGGATGAGATTCTGGACTTCGGAACTGCGAATTCATACACTACAGAATGAACGGATGTACTCCAGATATTAACTATTCATCATATATATGTATAGTAATATACTTATATACAGTAACATATATACAGTAAAATAATTGTTATATTTTGTAAACGTATGTTAGAGGAATATAGCAATGGAATATAACGCAAGTGGTTTTATAGCAATGGGGAAAACTAAGTATCCAATAGTATTGTCACAATAGACTTAAATACCTTTTGTTATTTTGCTAACTTTTTTATTCTTCACATTTTAATTACTAAAATTATTGTGATTGAAAGTTTTTAAATATTTGAATTAAAATGGTGTAGTACTTAAGTGTGAAATGTGGTTATTTTGATAAAATTAAACATGTGGACCTATAAAACAATGTTTTTATTTAGTAACACCCTAATAACAGTAAACCAATAAAGTGGAGTGTTTTGGTATTTTTTTCATTTTTTTTATTATTCCTAATATATTTTATACATAATTATTCTGAAGGACATTCTGATAACGAAATTTAAAGAACAGTCAAGGATATAAAAATTTAGTCGCAAAACCTAGAGACAAAAGTGGTGGATGTCTGGAAGTGAACAACAAAAGAACTAAATTTCTAGACAGTTAATAAGGGAAGTCATGTGAGTGCCGGACAAAATACAAAACAGAGAACTAGTAAGGTAGAGAAATATTAATTACACTCGGATTTCAAAATAAACAATGAAGTAGATGCTATAAGAATTATATGGCAGAAGAAGAAAAAGTTAACTTGTGGATATTCATAAAATAATATGAGGAAAAGGATTGAGTGAAGGGTCGTCTGGAGTAGTTGTGTAGTTACGACGATTCAAGATCCGCCCAAAGGTATTAGGAGCAAAATTCTGCTGATGAAAACAAAGTCAGCTGATCAATTTTAGAGTAAGTAAAAGTATACTAACTAAAAATATACTTACAAACTATAGCTTAAGGAATTGCTTTTTTTTTTGTAGAAAAGCGTTTCAGGTCCATCCTAGACATTATCGTTGTTGGTTTTATAAAGAGCGAACGTGACGTAATGTATAGTGAGTTCAACGATTTCGCTTTTATGGTGATCGATAATCGTCTAAATGTATTTTGTGTCTCCGTAAAGGAAATAATATGTTAACAGATGCGGACGTGACGTGCTCCGCATTAGAAAGCGACTGAAATAACCTTGAACTTATTTCGTCAGCTACGCAATGGCGTATTTTGTTTTCGTGTGCATTGATAATTTTATATTTTTGTGTCGTCTTGTATTCTACAGCGTTCACCAATCGTAGCTCATCTAGTTCTGTAGGTCTGTAGGACAACGTACCATCTGTCTTGTCCCCATACATATGACAGGCGCTACAGTAGGATTTGGAACCAATGCATAGAACACGCATTATGATCCAACTAACGAAACACTGAATCAAGGGTTAATATACATAGGAATAACTAACCTGGAAGAGGAACCCATTCGCAAGGAAACGCTACAACTGCCACAAATAGAAAGGCAGCAAGGGGCCGGTTTAAAAAAACATCTTTAGAGTTACTATACTTGGTAAAGTCGTGTACTAAAGGCGTTTGCGATGGGATTTTAGTTTGTTAGGAATATGTTTTGTTACGCAAACTTCTGGAAGACAGGACACATACACATGAAGCCTGTTGGTGAAGTTTTGCAATAGTATAGCAACATTGACTTTGAAGTTTTATCAAATGAAATAAAAACCGTTACCAATAGTTATTCAGGAATTTCACTCATGTTAGCCAAATACAGTGCTTCGGCAGATTTAAGATATAAAATATATTTTTAAAATTGTTTAAATGGTTTATCTGTTATAGGTTTATCATAGATATTCATTTTATTTTTAACAGATGCAAAAAGGTTATTTTATATCATCATTAAGACCAAGTAGTAGTAGGTGATAAGAGTATAGTAGAAATATTGAAAAAAAAACACTTAACAAAAAGAAAAAAGTGTTATTTAATTATAAATACGTGTTTAAGAAGATAAATCGTCTCATCTGGAGCCTTATTAGCAGAAGAGAGAATAGTGTCATTATCTTTGATCTACAGAACCTCCTGCTCAAAGAATCACCTATAGCCAAAAATAATTTCAGAAAGACTATATTTTTAAGGCAAGAATTGTCAAATAATTGTTAATAAAGCTATTTTTTACCTCAATATTAATTAATAAAATGTTATTCAAATAAAATAATTTATTATCGTTTGAGCAATTAAATAACGTCCCTAATCAAATAATCTGAGGTTGACACATTTAACGGACATTTCTAATTTAACATTGTATTGTTATATTTATTTTATTATTAGTGTAACTAGTATTAGTCTGTCATAAACCCAACCCTGTCATACCGTTTGTAAACAGCCAAAAGCCGCCAGTAGAGGGTTAGCTTCGTAAAAGGAACGATCGTTTTGAAACGCGTCAGCAAGTAAGCAATTACGTATTCACTTAGTTAAGTAGTTTACAATTAGTTAGTAGTATTAGTCTATTTAAGGACTTACTCATAGAATAAATATATATTTATAATATTTACTTTAATCTAAAAGGAAGTAGCTCTATATTGCTTTATCTAATTAACGAAACGTGGATTGTTTGTACAAGTCACTACTCATACAAATATATCTTATAAATAGCCCATGGAAAGGATTTGATCTTATGATCGTTCAAGACTTAGTTGGATTTTAAATCTTGTAGGATCTTCTTCTCACAAGAAAACCTCTAGCAATGTGTTTCTGTGTATAATTGTCCCCCCCCTCTAATTCGACATAATTTATTGGGCGACGATAAGCCCCTCCTGTCTATTGCCAGGAACGGGTCACTAACGACCAGGATGAAATATAAAACTTCACAATTGAACCTTTACTTATCAACCAAAATCTGTTTGTCGGGAAAATGCCGACTAAGATGGTAGTGCCCAGCTCTATTTACGAACTGTAATATCTCTCTTTCTAACAGTAAATTAAATGAAATTAAAATCTTCCGGTAACCATCAAGGGTCAAGTAAAATTGAGAATCAATATTCTAGTCTGTAAGGTGGTTTAAATGACAGAACCATTCCTCAAAAATATACTCTTTAGTTCAGTAGTTATCATTTTTGTCTATTTATTTGCTCAATAATATCTCAAAATATATCCACACGTCACACAGTGAACATGAAAGGCTAGCCGGATTAACGTGGTCTGGAGTTCTATGTTTCTATAGGCATTACTACTATCTTTATGTTTAAAATTGACTACTTTTTCAGGTGAAAGGAACTGTGAGAAACTCTGCTGAAAAACTACCATACTTGATCTAACCTACTTGTTTCATTTTGTAAAACTTCGAAACTGTCAATATTTTCAAATACTCTTCTTTCTAGGCAGAGCAAAAGTGTTTCGCATTTTTTATATTTTTTCTGCAATCTTGCAGGTTAGTATTTCGGTCAGTCATTTCATAGCATTTCTTAAACATTTTTTACTGTCTAATCATTTTACGACGACCAGCATGTAGGACAGAATTGTTTTCGAGTTAGGTTTTCAATAGATGTATCTTCCTTAACAGCATTTGTTAAGTTCTATCAGTGAGGAAACTTTTACAAAAATTTATACAACCACTTGGGTATTTAGGTTTGGCTGTGCAATACATAATTGTGTGTGGCGTTTTACGAATAGACCGGTTATCGTATGTTCTGATGACAACCAATCCTCATTAGGACATGCCAATTACAAAAACTACTATGATGACCAACCAGGAACAATTTTTTTATACATACCTCTTATCATTAACTTTCTAAAACAGTCCCCTTTCTAACATTAACAAATTTTTCTTTGTTGAAGCGCTTCGGAATAGCTCAATTCGCAAAAATTAAATGTACAAAAATGTATAGAAATATTACTAACCGAAAAGAAGTATATTAGGAATAGTAAGAGTTATTATTCGTTCCAAATAAGTGGCTGCTTATGGGGCAGGGAAGGTTTCACTTATAGTTATAGACATTAAAGTCTGTAAATAAACCTTCACAGTGCAAACTCAATTGTAATTTTTTCGACAAATCGAATTTCGGTAATAATTAGAGGTTCTGATAGTAATAAAAGTGTTATCTTTATATTTCATGCTAGTCAGTTGAGACCCATTTCCAGAAAGGATCATGGGATGGAACAGTAGTTGGATTGCAGTCTCGGACTCGAATCGTATCGAGTCTGGATTTACAGTTGGATGCACTCCACATTATCTTGCCCACTATGTTGTCCGGGTCTATTGGCCCGACGTTGCTTTCCAGCGTTGTTCTCTCAGATTGCCATCTTCTGCACACAAAGAAGGTGTGTTCGGGGTTATCGGGTGACCCTTCCCCACAATGGGAGCAATTTGGATTGTTCACCTTTCCCATTTTATATAAATAGGTCCGAAAGCAACCGTGTCCTGTCAAGAACTGTGTAGTGTAGAAGTTTACCTCTCCATGCTGCCTGTTAGTCCAACTGGATAGGTTTTTGATTAGTCTGGCTGTCCATCTTCCGGTGGGGTCTGCAGACCATCTTTCCTGCCACTTGGTCATCGTCGTTCTTCTCGCTTCCTTTTGGTTTTCCCTATCGTCCGTATTTTTTCGTCGCTCCGCAATGGTCTTCTTTTCTAGTGCCAGCAGATCAATAGGAATTATTCCCGCCACTACTAGAGCGGCCGATTCCGAGACCGTTCGATAAGAACACGCCACTCTTAGTGCCCCTTTTCTCTGCACTGAGGCCATCCATCTTCTATTCCTCTCGGTTTTGAGGGCACCTGCCCAAATTTCCGCTCCGTACAGCATTATAGATTGCGCCACGGATATCAGAAGACGGCGTCTGCTCTGTGTAGGGCCCCTAACATTAGCCAGAAGCCTACTCATAGCTGTTGTGACTCTGATCGCTTTCTCAGCTGCGCATTTAACATGATTTTGAAAGCTCAGCTTCCTATCAATCATGATACCTAAGTACCTAATGGCATTTTTAACCGCTATTTTTTCCTCTCCCACAAGCATCTCAGGGCTAGGAGTAAGGTGTCTCTTGGATATCAGAAGAATCTCAGTTTTTTCCAGAGCCAAGCGTAGACCATGCTCCATCATCCGCTACGCCGGTCCCAAGCCCGGGGCCTCATCTTACGATGAGGAAGGAGGAGGGATAGAGGAGTAACACCTCTCTAAAAAACCTTGGTTTAGCTGGCCCGGCTGATAGTACCTCGTGAGGGCTCCTTGTACAGGGTTACAGTACTAGGGGAAGGCACCCCGAAAACAAACCAAAGATGGAAGTTGTAGATGAAACCAAACCTACGGTGCAGGGGGTCGGATCCCCAGTACCGGCGACCGTCGGGAGTGAACAATAGTAATAATAATAATAACAATAGTAATAATAATAATCTTACAGACCGTTGTGCATGCTGGACACATTGGGAAAGGTAATGGAAAATCTAATAAGACCGAGGCTACAAAAGGCAATACAGGCGGCAGGAGGCCTTACCAAGAACCAGCATGGATTTAGGGAAGGGCATTCTACAGTAACGGCGATTCAACAGGTGATAGAGGCCAGGAAATTGGGAGATCTTGTGTGTCATGGTGCCAAACCGATTGTTATGCTGGTAACGTTAGATGTGAAGAACGCATTCAACTCTGTGCGATGGTCGACCATAATGGAGGCGCTGGAACGGAAATTCTTTGTTCCAAGGTATCTGTTGGCCGTGATCAGAGACTACCTGAGGGATCGGCGGCTGATTTGGACTGCTGACGGAAGACAGTGGACAAAGGAAATCACAGCTGGAGCAGCCCAAGGATCGGTACTGGGACCAGACCTGTGAAATGTGGCATATGATGGTCTTCTGAGATTAGAAATGCCAGAAGATGCATATCTGGTGGGCTACGCCGATGATGTTGTTGCTGTCGTTACAGCTCGCAGCACTGAGTTGGCGCAGGTACGGCTGAATCAGGTCATGCGTAGGATTAACCTATGGATGACAGAACACGGTCTACAGCTGGCCGTTTCCAAGACTGAGATAGTTTTATTATCTGGAAGGAGGATGCCGATGGTGGTACCAATGGTTGTGAGACAGGAGACGCTCTTCACTAAGAGAGCGGTGAAGTACTTAGGAGTCAAGCTGGACAACAAGCTGACGTACGGGGAACATCTTCGCATGACCTGTGATAAGGCTGCGGCTGTGACCTCGTCACTCGCAAGATTGATGGCTAACGTCGGTGGCCCAAGGGCAAGCAGGAGACGACTCCTATGGTCTACGGTGCAATCCATCATGCTCTACGGTGCTGAAATCTGGGCCGACACTTTGAAGGTACAGAAGTACCGTACCAGACTCGATACGATTCAACGAATGGGAGCGCTAAGAATAGCGAGCGCCTACCGTATTGTTTCGTCGGCAGCTGTGCTGGTTGTGGCAGGTGTTGTGCCAATCGACCTATTGGCTCAAGAGAGAAAATTTGTATATAATAACAGTAAAGAGATAGGCAAGATAGAGGCGGTCAAGCGAGCCAGAGCACAAACCATGAACCAGTGGCAGCAACGATGGTATCATGAACGGTCAGGTAGATGGAGGTTCCTTCTGATAAGAAGCTTAAAGGAATGGACAGAACGGCGTAGCGGAGTTGACAAAAATAATAATAACAACAACAACAACAATAATAAAAATAAAAATAATAACAACAACAATAATAATAACAACAACAACAGCAATAATAGTAATAATAATAATAATAACAATAGTAATAATAATAATAACAACAATAATAAAAATAATAATAACAACAACAATAATAATACTAATAATAATGGATCGTTCCTCTTGCGTTACAGAGTTTCAGTGTATAAAAGTGAGTGTAAAGAGTTTATCATACAAAAACTGGTGATTATAGATCTACAGACAAACGGGATCTGTGCACTTTTGTTATCCATCCTCATGAGTCTTCCTCCTTGAATGGGAAGCACATCAGAAAGAAAGAGTGTTTGGCAAGGAACTACCATAGTAGTAGGCTAGTACTACTAGGATAGTAAGTAGGCTTAACGGATTACAGAGAATTGAATAACATTTTTTTCACTACGTAAAACATTTTGACCCAAAATTCACTACTGTGAAAAGTAAACTGATTAAGACGTCCTATAGACGAAGTCGTTGAGATTGGATTTACAAGAAGTTATAGCTTCATTAGGGGTTCGCGTCGGAGAGTCATATTTGCCTTCAGAAGCAGGACTTCTCTCCTCATAGCCATTTCTATATCATGAGCAGAACATGGCAGTCTGTAATGGAAGTCTCAGTAGAACACCTTGGCCTACTGGGAAAAAACGGACATTGCTGACACACATGGTCAATTTTAAAAATTGGGTTAAACCCCCTCTCCCATCAGGTGCACATTTGTTTTCCGACCCTCGTTTAGGTCAGACACCGCCCTGCATCAGAACATCGAAGACTCGGAAGGAACTGTTCCCGGGGAGGAACTGGGAGTCCCCGGACCAACTAAAGAATGCAAACATTGTACGGAGTCATAGTTCGGAAGCCGGGGCAAACGAGGGAAGTTGGGGTCAGGAATGTCAGGTGTACCTTTAGTGGTGACGTTTTTAGGTTGCCAAAAAAAATTCTGTAACAAAGAGTTTAAGGAAATTTTTGGTTTTTTTGTTTTAGTGAACCTAAATATGATGTCTCCATTCGTACACACGTTGCTGTTAGCTGTAAACCATTACCCGTAATTGTTTGTGCAACAACCGTTTCGCTTCGCTTCTGGTTATTTTTGTTTTAGTGAACCTAAATATGATGTCTCCATTCGTACACACGTTACTGTTAGCTGTAAACCATTACCCGTAATTGTTTGTGCAACAACCGTTTCGCTTCGCTTCTGGTTATTTTTGCTTTAGTGAACCTAAATATGATGTCTCCATTCGTACACACGTTACTGTTAGCTGTAAACCTTTACTCGTAATTGTTTGTGCAACAACCGTTTCGCTTCGCTTCTGGTTATTTTTGCTTTAGTGAACCTAAATATGATGTCTCCATTCGTACACACGTTACTGTTAGCTGTAAACCATTACCCGTAATTGTTTGTGCAACAACCGTTTCGCTTCGCTTCTGGTTATTTTTGTCTATAGCAGCCTTCATTGTGCTTAGCACGACTGGGCATTTTTTGAAGTGCTCTGCTTCCTCTCGGGCAATTTTTTGCAGCTGTTTCTCTTGAGGAGATAGCTGCTGAGAGCTTTCTGCTATTGCGTTTCCCGGTGTTCCAGTTCCCGCACTTCCATTTTTTCTCCCTTACGTAACCAATGGAGAGGCATCACTTTTTTCCTGCCAATCTTCGGGTCGCTTTTCTTCCTTTCAGGTGGCTTGGGACCTGACAGTGGTGTCCTCTGAACCCTGGAGCTCCTAGAGAAAGGATCTCTTTCCTCACCACTTGTACATTTTCATCCAAGGGGACCAAGTGTTCCATCCCCGATGTTTCTTGCAGGCGCTGGCTGACGACGACCCGGAGCATGCTTGCTCACTCCCGACGGTACTGGGGATCCGACCCCCTGCACCGTAGGTTTTTTTTTATCTACAACTTCCATCTTTGGTTTGTTTACCGGGGTTCCTTCCCCTAGTACTGTAACCCTGTACAAGGAGCCCTCACGAGGTACTATCAGCCGGGCCAGCTGAACCAAGGTTTTTTAAAGAGGTGTTACTCTTCTATCCCTCCTCCTTCCCCATCGTAAGATGAGGCCCCGGGCTTTATGACCGGCGTAGCGGAGTTGACAAAAATAATAATAACAACAACAATAACAATAATAATAATAATAATAATAACAACAACAACAACAACAATAATAAAAATAAAAATAATAACAACAACAACAATAATAACAACAACAGCAATAATAATAATAATAATAATAATAACAATAGTAATAATAATAATAATAATAACAACAATAATAAAAATAACAACAACAACAACAACAATAGTAATAATAATAATAATGGATCGATCCTCTTGCGTTACAGGGTTTCAGTGTATAAAAGTGAGTGTAAAGAGTTTATCATACAAAAACTGGTGATTATAGATCTACAGACAAACGGGATCTGTGCACTTTTGTTATCTCTCCTCATGAGTCTTCCTCCTTGAATGGGAAGCACATCAGAAAGAAAGAGTGTTTGGCAAGGAACTACCATAGTAGTAGGCTAGTACTACTAGGATAGTAAGTAGGCTTAACGGATTACAGAGAATTGAATAACATTTTTTTCACTACGTAAAACATTTTGACCCAAAATTCACTACTGTGAAAAGTAAACTGATTAAGACGTTGTCCTATAGACGAAGTCGTTGAGATTGGATTTACAAGAAATTATAGCTTCATTAGGGGTTCGCGTCGGAGAGTCATATTTGCCTTCAGAAGCAGGACTTCTCTCCTCATAGCCATTTCTATATCATGAGCAGAACATGGCAGTCTGTAATGGAAGTCTCAGTAGAACACCTTGGCCTACTGGGAAAAAACTGACATTGCTGACACACATGGTCAATTTAAAAAATTGGGTTAAACCCCCTCTCCCATCAGGTGCACATTTGTTTTCCGACCCTCGTTTAGGTCAGACACGCCCTGCATCAGAACATCGAAGAACTCGGAAGGAACTGTTCCCGGGGAGGAACTGGGAGTCCCCGGACCAACTAAAGAATGCAAACATTGTACGGAGTCATAGTTCGGAAGCCGGGGCAAACGAGAGAAGTTGGGGTCAGGAATGTCAGGTGTGCCTTTAGTTGTGACGTTTTTAGGTTGCCAAAAAAAAATCTGTAACAAAGAGTTTAAGGAAATTTTTTGTTTTTTTGTTTTAGTGAACCTAAGTATGATGTCTCCATTCGTACACACGTTACTGTTAGCTGTAAACCATTACCCGTAATTGTTTGTGCAATAACCGTTTCGCTTCGCTTCTGGTTATTTTTGTTTTAGTGAACCTAAATATGATGTCTCCATTCGTACACACGTTACTGTTAGCTGTAAACCATTACCCGTAATTGTTTGTGCAACAACCGTTTCGCTTCGCTTCTGGTTATTTTTGTTTTAGTGAACCTAAATATGATGTCTCCATTCGTACACACGATACTGTTAGCTGTAAACCATTACCCGTAATTGTTTGTGCAACAACCGTTTCGCTTCGCTTCTGGTTATTTTTGTTTTAGTGAACCTAAATATGATGTCTCCATTCGTACACACGTTACTGTTAGCTGTAAACCATTACCCGTAATTGTTTGTGCAACAACCGTTTCGCTTCGCTTCTGGTTATTTTTGTTTTAGTGAACCTAAATATGATGTCTCCATTCGTACACACGTTACTGTTAGCTGTAAACCATTACCCGTAATTGTTTGTGCAATAACCGTTTCGCTTCGCTTCTGGTTATTTTTGTTTTAGTGAACCTAAATATGATGTCTCCATTCGTACACACGTTACTGTTATCTGTAAACGATTACCCGTAATTGTTTGTGCAACAACCGTTTCGCTTCGCTTCTGGTTATTTTTGTTGAATAATGGTAATGTTATATATGAAACGTAAACATATTTTTTGTTTGAATTAATATCCTCGCTGCAGAGTTACAAATCTTTCACGAGAGCGCACAAACATAAAACGTCTGTTTTACATTTTAAAGCCATTATTTCAAAGTTTAATATTTCACTCCGTATCTTTTGTAAACAGGTCGCAGGATTTCTAGTGAAATGTAATGAATAATGAGTATCGTTAATCAGACAATATTGCATGTTCCGTCGAGTAAACGCCGTCGCACTTACAAATCATTTCAACTGAACTCTCGTGGAAATTCACAATACATTTTTCAATTCATATTTTAAAAATAATAAAATGGAAATCATGCTTTTAATTCAACTTCTAATGATAAATCTTCCAGTTTTTATCTCAGGTTAATTTAAAATTCCTTTACATAAATATTTCTTTTTAAATAACACACTTCTAATGTTAATATACATTAGGAAGTTTTGTGGGGGTAAACTAATTATAAAATAGAAGTGACAAAGAATGAACAAATATATCCCGTTTTTCAAGTATGTTTTCTTTTTAAATGCTATTTTCTCCAATTTAGCTCCACAGAAACAGCCAAATACATACAAACACCGATCATTATTATTATTATTATTTATAACTATTACTAATATTGATAATTTTATTTATTATATTCTTTCGTGTTTATTATTATTAGTCATACCACTATTGTTTACTTATCAGCAATGCTGCTATTATTGTTACCATTTATTATTTAATATTATTATTCTCATTCATAAATCATATTTCGTGTCCATATTCTTTTACGAAATAATTTTCCAACAAAAATAACCTCCCCTCCATGTTAACTTTGTGCCATTTTGAAAATAATTTAGACTTTTAAAAACAAACCCATTAACAAATGTCTAACAATACTGTTTGACAAGGAACTGAATCGGGCGATGGGGGGGGGGGGGGAGAAAAGGCAAAGTAATGTAATGGTACTAAGAAGGTACCTGAGTACATGGATCGGGAGAGAGAGAGAGAGAGTTTCAGTAATAGTTGCTTTTTACTGCTTACCCTAAACACTACGAATATCTTACGGCTCAGCTACCCAAACAATGTTTATGGTACTTATTGTTAAGAGTTAGAGCATGGAAGTACTGCCACCGGTGCACGAGAAGACCCTAGCCCAAGGCAGATCAAAAAGAAAAGGTCATTCCCAAGAAAACTTCCAACACAAAACGTCAGATTTACAGAAAATTACAATGGAGAAAAGGGATCATAAATAATTTAATTTTTGCACCCTTTTTCTTTTAAAAAAATAGTACTTTTACCCATCTGAAAATACTTGTATTACTTACTAAAATAAAACTACTAAAAAACTAGCCTACGGTTAGGTTATGTTTGTAGGTCAGGAATACATCGACGGCGCATGCGCAGAACTGAAAACCCACCGTGATTAATTTCTATACCAGGGCTCTTCACTTGCGCCTGTGACAGTGTAGTATCTGCATTATTTCTAGATGGTAAAGTAAAACACACCTAAAAATATGTGATATTATTTTGTTTCTTTTTCTTAAAAACTTTTATAAATTGATTATCTTGGAGGACCACTTCTTTGGAGCCACGTTTGGTCCACGGACCATTTTAAACTCTTCGTGGCCACGAACTGTATTTGGGCGGCTCTGATATAATCCAAATAAATTAATGCTTAAAAAGAGGCTGTATTAAAAATATGGTATGAATTCATTAAATTGTTACTTATTTTAATTGGGAATTACTGTTAATTAAAATTAGAAAAATTAAATGTATTGTGCCCCGCCTGTGGGACCCCGTTTCCCTCCATGGGCCGTGGTCGGGTACACAATTCTACAAAAGGTTATTATAATTATAACACCATCACATTACCTGCAGTATTATGTTTTTTTCACATTTTTCACAATGAGTGAATGATATTTTTTCTGCTTCTTTCAACAGTTTAAAGTCTGAAGTTTTATTCTTAAGTGTAACATTTTCCTTCTACACATTATCTGCTTTCCAAACGTTGGACTATTTCTGTTTGTCTCTTTAACATATATTTATTGATATTTTGTCGTTTAAAAAGTTTCCTTTTGTACTTTAAACTCTTAAAGTGTTGAATTACTACAACCACATAGCAGTTGATGTAAAATTACTACTAGGTATTGATAAATAAAGTATACATTAAAAAAATAAATCAAATTGTATAACAAAAAGTGTAAAAAGGTTCAAAATATTTTAAATATTAAAAATTGGTATTATAAACCTATTGTTTACAGACAAACCCTTAAGCTTTATTGTTAAAATATTTATTCTTTCTGCAGAAAATAAAAGTAAATAAGAATGTTTTAATACCATACAAGGCCTATAAGTGGTGTGCTATATATAGGCCTGAAATGCTTGAGGTGAACTTTCGAGGGTTTTTATTACGAATATTAATCTTTAAACCATAATTATTTGTTGTTATTATTATTATTATTATTAAAGCTGTTTAAAGAAAGTAAAATTTCATAATTAAAGTGCTCATTGAAATAACCAAAGTTGGGAATTTAACCAAACATAATAAAGCCCTGATAAGCTACCTGAAAACATAATCATATATTTAATACATCTGACGAAGCCTTGTAACATGATGGAGGATAAATACAATATTTCCTAAAATTTTTACATTTAAAATGTTAATCCTTTGTATATCAGAAACATCTAAAGTTCAATGGCGGAAACATTTAGAGCTTCAAAGGGATTAACGAATTGAAGCTAGTCGGATTATTTTATTGAAGGGTAAAATTCATCAAAGTCTGAACAGAAAGGGTGCTTTACACGTTTTCAAAATATATTAGTTTTTGTTCTTTAAACTTAATTCGGGTTTTACTAACATTTATATTTTCAATGCCATGGAATTGTGGTAGTTTTTTCCTCTGAGCTAAAAATACGGGTCAAACCTTTTTTTAGTTTTTTAACTGAAATTGTAATGAAGAAAATATTCCCCCATGTAACGTTTTGTAATTTGTACTTAAACCAAGTTTAATAACTAAACCACAAACACCCACGAGCACACAAATACATGCACAAACACACACACACACACACACACACACACACACACACACACACAAATATAAATATACAAACTCACAGACACACGCTCACAAATACATACACAAACACACGTGCACAAATATATATACAAACTCACAGACACACGCTCACAAATACATACACAAACACACATGCACAAATATATATATATATATATATATATACAAACTCACAGACACACGCTCACAAATACATACACAAACACACGTGCACAAATATATATACAAACTCACAGACACACGCTCACTAATACATACACAAACACACGTGCACAAATATATATATATATATATATATATATATATATATATATATATATACAAACTCACAGACACACGCTCACAAATACATACACAAACACACGTGCACAAATATATATACAAACTCACAGACACACGCTCACAAATACATACACAAACACACGTGCACAAATATATATACAAACTCACAGACACAAACTCACAAATACATACACAAACACACGCACTCAAATATATATATACAAACTCACAGACACACGCTCACAAATACATACACAAACACACACACACATAAATATATATATACAAACTCACAGACACACGCTCACATATACATACACAAACACTCGCACGCAACTATATGTATATATATATATATATATATATACATTTATTTATTTATTTATTTTTATGTAGAATATCAAATATGTTTTCCTGTTGGAATTATTTTTAAGATTAAATAATATACACTAATTACAGGAATAATTTATTGAATAATACACTCAAAGCTTTTCGTTGATTGACATTACCAACATCCTCAGGAATTACAATACTAAGAATTTTAGTATTGTAATTCCTGAGGATGTTGGTAATGTCAACCATCGAAAAGCTTTGAGTGTATTATTCAATAAATTATTTCTGTAATTAGTGTATATTATTTAATCTTAAATATATATATATACACACACAACACACAAACATATACATAAAATCAAGTCAAGTTCGGCTAAGGGTTCTTTGCTTTTTGTGTTTTCTCGTTGTTACACTCATAACTTTTGTACATTTTATGAGTTCCTTGATTCTCCAGATTTTAAACTTTCCCTTACAATAGTTTTTTAGAATTATTCATATCTTAGAAATAATATACACACCTAAATTTTCTTCTATTTCGGAACTTAAAGAATGATGAACCAAGAGTTGTAATAGGTATTTTTTATATAAAGAATTAATAAAAAGTGCGACAAGTAATTAATTAAGTAAGGTTTCACGGAGGAAGGAGATGTGAATGCTAGAGTAATCATTGTGTAGAAGTGGAAGTGTTTTCAAGTTAAATCCTAAGAACAAGTGGAATCCAAGAAGATTCAAACCAATATGTACAAAATTCATTAGATCAAATTTCGGCGATCAGAAAACTTTAAAATCTTTAATTATTTAGCAACTTGAAGGTGTGACTGGAGGCAATGTAAGGTCTTTAAAAATTATAAAATACATAATATAAAAGTACCAGGAAAATATCCTTAATGATATATATATATATATATATATATATATATATATATATATATATATATATATAATATTATGTATACATATAAAATATATTTTCTTGTATAATAATAAAAAACAACTATGGTTATTCAAATACAAGTATTATTTATTAATTTATATTCAAAGCTTTTCGTTGATAAACAGTGCCAACATCATCAGGAAAGAATCATACAACTGTATTAGTTGTTTTTGCGTATATATATATATATATATATATATATATATATATATATATATATATATATATATATATACACGCTGGTACGTATTCCAGAAATACTTTCTATGGAACGTAAGATGAATAGTTAATATCCAAAGTACATTTGTTCATTCTGTAGAGCATAAAATCGCAGTTACTTACTGTGTATATCTTTTAATCCATGATATTTCTAAACATTGAGAAATCGATTAAGTTACATTTCTACTTAATAGGGAGAGAGTGCTAAAATACCTTTCGACTCGCATATTTTATTTATGCAAATTATAAATATGACCACGAGGCCCTTAAGAGTGTAGTGTCCCAAGCAAAATCTCCTAAATTTATAACACAAAATGTAGGATTATACTTGTTTACCAACACTCAAAGCCTTAGTCGGAATGTAAACTCTAATTATGGCAACACGAAATTAACGTTCTTTGAGGAGAGAAGGAGAATTGAAAAAAAATTAAGTAAAGGAATAGTTTTTATTTATAAGTCGAGAAATATGAGTGAGAAAGGAATAAGGAGTGAAGTAATGCCAACATTTCTTGGGAGTAAAGAATATTTGTTGCTAACTTACAACATATCGGAATGTTTAATGACAAAAAGGTAGAAGGGTGATTTAGGTTGTTCTTTGCCTTTTGTTTAATAAAATATAAAATTAGATATCATAAAAGCAGAGCGCCACTATTGAAAAATAGTTTTTCCTGAGAGGAAGCCCATAGAGTAAATTGCATATTATGATAAGATTTTAGTAGGTGAAGCTAAAAAAAAAAACAGTCAAACTAGATACCAACTGTGATTACACAAAATGACCTTGGCTTCTTCATCTGCATCGCTCCTTGTTTGCCGTGTCTGTTCTAAAACGTTACACCACCCTTTATAACAGGTTAACGTGGTACAAATGTTGTATATAACGTATTGTATCATTGCTGATTGTGGGCTTACCGTTTTACAGGCTTTTGTGACGGCAGTTCACATTTATATTTAGCACTTGATTGTTTACACAGAATGGCTAATACTGTGCTTTAGGACACATAGCTGGAAGCATCTCAGAGAGGAGAGGACGTAATGTTTGGTTATAAGAGAAGACGTTTTACTTATAATGGTTTGAGGGAGAGTAACGAAGGGAGAGAGAGAGAGAGGAGGGGAAAGAGAAAGAGGGAAGAAGTAGAATGGGGGAGGAGAAAAAGAAAGGAAGGGGAGGATTTTAGATGTAGAGGGAGGAAAGGAAAAGAGGGTCAGATTTAGAAGGAAGAGAGAGAGGGAGAGAGGGGGTGGTTTGGGGATGGTAGGTAGGGAGATATGAAGAGAGAAGACTTAGCCATAGATATGACGATAATACCCGTAGTGAAATCCCAGAGTAACAATCCTAAGGAAAACGACAATCCATTTCTGACCACTATTCTTAGAGGTATAAGCCTATATGAGAACAAAATACCGGAAGAATGGTTACAATTAACTACAAAAAGCCAGGTTCTAAACATTGTGACCAAGATACATCAAATCAATAAAGAGTCATTCCTCACAGAATCTACAGAAAATGTGACGCAAGCCTACTAAATTATTTTTATGTAACAAAAACGAATTCTGTTTTTTACTTAACCAAATATTTAAATTGTAGTAGATTTATGATTAATCTAACTTGTTTCTTTTTAGAAAGATATTAATTAGGTTACTATTTGGAAGATTATATCTTGGGAATTTAGATTGAAATATATTTAGTAAACTATGATGGCCAATGATTTCATATATAGGCCTATTGGACACTGGATATAGTTGTTTTACAGAAACTCAAAATATTTTCATTAGAAAATAAAATCTACTCAGTGTATCGTTTTCTCCATCCACATTGTTAATATTGCAAAGATCTTAGAAAATCATTGTAGGATAAGCAACTAGGGTCTCTCGTATTTAGGGTTAGTAAGGTAATGGATTCTACGAAGATGAACGGCAAAAACGGAACACTTTCATAAAAAGCCAAAGATGTTCAAGGAATCGAGCAAGACGTTTCGTTCAGTTTATGTAAAGAAGTGACATGCTTTGTCCAATAACTTTTCATAAAACGATATTAAGAAGTAATATATTTAATTATAAATGACCATTCCTGATGGACGAAGTATTGTACAATTCCCAGCCACAATATATGATGTACTACAGGTACAAATAGGCCTACAGGTAAAAAATTACAACCTTATAATTCCAAGGTGCTTAAAAAACGTGCATCAATAATTTAGGTAAACGAATCCTAAGCCTAAACATTTCATTACGACAAATTATTCCAAATAATTCTATTCATATACAGTAAATATATGGTTTGATTTTTTTATATATTGTTGTTCAGGCAATACTAGGCCTAAATTGAGTTTTTAAAAAATAGAGAGGTTAGATAATACTATATATAGGACGAAAGTAAAGCCAATTCAACTTTCAAATAAAGTTTTATTTGAGTTTCGAATCCCGTTGTGGAATGAGTTTGTTTTGAAACAGTAATTACCGTTTTCGGAGACGTCGGAAAAACATTTGCATATTTAATATTAAAGAAGTTGTCTAATTAAATAGCTGCGAAAGAATATTATGTGAAATGAAAATTATAATTTGAGCTACAAATTGTGTGAATGATATAAATATCATTATGTTTTTCGCATAATAATAATAATAATAATAATTTTATTTCTATCATGAACAAATGTAACGGAAGTATTATTTCGTTGCAAAACGTTCGTCATTAAACTTCCGTGCTTGAGTTTTTAGTAAATATTATTTTTGCAACTGCCTCTGCTAGAATGTAAATTTATTACAATCGTCTTGCTTTTTGCATTTATTCGTGGAGATGTACGAGTATATGCTCGTAGTTTGTCTGATGACCTAATTATCAACTCTATATTAATGAAGTTGCATGTTTAGTTTAATTTTTAGCTATTCGCAAACCACATCCAAAGCTTTTATAAAGTCCAATATATATCAAAAGTATCACGTTTATAATAACGTTATTGCAGTAATTTTTTCAATTTAAGTGCATAATTTAGAGTCATATTAATTTTAACTCTAGTGCAAAGGAAGTGGTTTTATTTTTTTTTAAAGTAAAGGACACACTATTATTTTTAATTTGTTCCAAAGATGAGATTCACAGCACATTTTAACACAATTAATTCGTTTACAGAAAATCGTATTTCATATTCATAATTTCCTATCAATGCGCTAAAATCTATCAGATATGATAAATAAATACTAATACACTAGTGGTTGTAAGAATAATACATAAAATGATGGTTCGCGGTGACATGTTATTTTAAACAATATTCAGTGTAAAATGAACGATACTACCTCTCATTCATTTCGCTTAGCGCTGTTTTAATAACGTAACGGGTTAACTTCCTTATAAGATTTAACATAAGTAGTCTATGTATATTTTTATGTTAAAAATTATAAGCATTTTATATTACCATTGATAGTACACACCTATTTAATTTTTAAAGTAAGATTTGAATTGGTGTATATATATATATATATATATATATATATATATATATAATAAGTTCAAAATATTTTAAAAACAAGAATACTTTTAAAACATATATTATTCAAAGCTTTTCCCCGATAAAACATAATTGTTTTCCTGAAGACGCTGGTACTGTTTTATCGGCGAAAAGCTTTGAGCAATATACGTATTAAAAGTATTCTTGTTTTTGAAATATTTTTAATTTATTAACTATATTACAAGAAAACATATCACCAAATTTAATATATTTATATATTCAATATATATATATATATATATATATATATATATATATATATATATATATATAATTATATTGAATAAACTAAGTACGAAAGTGGTAGATTTGGATTAAGTCTGACAAAAAACGGACACAATAAACATATCTTATTTAAGAAATCAACTTTCTTTCTTAGCACAATAATTTAAAATTTCCTATCTAAAACCAACATTTTATTAACAATGTAAAACGTACCTTCTATATATGAATCCAGATCACAAGTAGAAGAAAACACTGTACTGTAGTTATATATTATAATAAATATGTCACCTAGTCTAACCAGAGCTTGCACCATTACTATGAATGATAAAATGTTAAATATTAAACTCACGTAAAAGTATCAATTTGTGTGAAGTCTCATACGGATAGCGAGATCTAGACTAGGTTTACGACCAACGGGCCTCGGAGACATAGAAACAGTGCCTCTGGGTTTTGTACATGAGATAGCTCTTCTTGTATAATCTAGTTGTAAAACAAAGATTTAAATTATATAGTTTGATAAAGCTAATATGTGTTTGGAAGCAAACAAACAAGGTAAATAATTTGTGCTCAGTTAATGTGAATTATTTTAGTTGCAAACTAGAACAAACTGAAATATTTAATTTTGAAATCATGCGATTTGCAAACACCAGTGAATAATTGCTATGAAATGAGACCAATATTCATCAATTAAATAATTTTGTCTTGATGTAGAATTTAGAAATACTTTGACATAATAACAGAAATAAACCAATGTCTAAAACTGAATTTATTTTTATAGTAATGTACATCGTACATTATTACCATGTATTATTGTATTGGATTAAGACTTTAATTTATCCTAGAAAATCTAAATATTTTAAAAATCCTGTTATATAAATAAATAAGAGTCCCGACATAGTTGTAGAAGCATAACTGAACAAATTTTGTAAATGCTGGTACTAATTAATATTCAGCTAAAAGCCTCACTTCAATATATTGTTCTTTGTGAGAGTGTATATTTAATAATTATATATATATATATATATATATATATATAGTCACACACATACACACACACACTCTCTCTCTCTCTCTCACACACACACACACACACTCTCACAACAACTTCTATTATTCATTCCTGATGATGTTATCAACAAAAGGCTTTGAATAATTATTAATAAATAATTCTTGTATTTAATAACCTCAAATATATAACGTGTTGCATAATACATACATATACACATATATATATATATATATATATATATATATATATATCTTTGAGTGTGTGTGTGTGTGTGTGAGTGTGTGTGTGTGGGTGTGTGTGTGTGTGCGCGCGTTTGTTTATATTTATAAATATAAAATTAATAAGTTATTGAACATTTAATATAGTTGCTACAAGAAATGAAAAAAACCACTGTGCCAGATATTTGACTTTCTAGTGAATCATAGCCTGCCAGGTTTAGGGTTAATAGGCTTAATAGGGTTAGCTGTAATAGGGCTAATACTATATTGGTAAGCAAAATGATTAATATTTGTCTGTATAATTCATGTTAGTTTGAAATAATAGCAAGAAATAAGTATAAAAGAAATATAGTATAATAATAATAAATATATTTCTTAAATTTGGGGTAGGAAAGTTTTGTTTCAAAGAAGTAAAGCGTTTAATGAAAAGGTTAATGTCGCCCACGAAGCACGTATAAGACAATACCGGAAATTAAAGACTTTCGCTAACCCTAAGCGGAGACGCGCAGCAAACATTCAGAATTAAATGTCGAAGCGGGTAAACAAAATACTAGTGGAAGCAAAATATTCAATTTAAATGCATTGAATAGTTAAAACTTAGTGTTTAACAAATAAGAATTTTATTTAATATTTATTAACGTTTTTTAGACATTTTTCAACATATATATATATATATATATATATATATATATATATATATATATATATATAAAAGAACTAAGTCAAAATACAAATACAAGAATTATAATTGCATTTACAATTCAAAGCAATATATATATATATATATATATATATATATATATATATATATATATATATATATATACTATAACTGGCAAATAAGTACTAAATGTTTCGTAAACTTTATACACGGAGTAGATTGTTAATAAAAACAATTAGAAATATTTTATCAAAAGGAATATTAAATATATTCTGAAAAATATGAAATGGAGAAATATTTAAATATGATCAATATAAAGGCTAGTGGTAAAATATTATATGAGCATAAAATCGAAAGAAAGAATAGTATAAAGAGGTCT
>JBAIZL010000279.1:0-7500 GCA_036971475.1 Prosapia bicincta | reverse complement strand
CTTACTTGTATCCATTTCTCGATGTTTGTGCCAGCTACAGCATTCTCCTCGTGAGCCTGTTGTGGCTGTGGATAGATTCTTACTTGTATCCATTTCTCGATGGTTAGAAATAATAGTCATGACTTGAAAATCAATACTAAACCCATGTAATTTCGTCCACCGTAACTAAAGAAAAAACAGGAAAACTTTTATCGAAGGAGTAAAAAACGAACATCATCTGGCAGAAAGCCATGTTAGCTCGGGAGGACACAGACAAGTGCAGGCCAGATCAGCACTGCAGAAGTGCATCGAGAAGACTTGAAGCCTGCGTTACTTTCCTGAGTGAGGCGACGAGCTTTTTATCGAGTACTAGAACATGCCCAAGCGGTCATTGCCATTATCTACCATGTAGAAATATACATTATGTTATAATGATAGAACTAGAGTTTAATCAGACACTGAATTATAAAAAAAACAGTATAATAAAAGCGTTGCAGTATATAGTTTAATGAGCATACGAGTTGGTAAATATAAAGTATTTAAATACACAAAAATACCTGATGGAACGAGACACACGCGTTAGGACGAGTTTAAAGATGTTTTTATTTCGTTCCTATTATTTATTTGTACTTTCCGATTCAATAAAAAATTCTTGGTGGTTTTAGATTTGAATGGTTTTACAGAGACTTATGTCATATTTCATTCTACCGGAAAAAAATCTCACTAAAACTACAATTACAAGTCCTGAAGATTAAAAATCCAACTGTAGAATTGTTTGACTACGAAGCAATCAGGTACAAACTCTCTTTATTTATAAATAGAGATGAAATTACTTTAGACTATAAAACCAGAGTTGGTAAATAGACTTCAGCTTGACCTAGTTGGCAAAGGAAACGAGTAAATGCAGATAGGTACTGAAACTTCGGGGTATATTGAATTTGTTCTGATTGTTTTATTCTTGTATGAACATTTGAATCAATAAAGAATTTATATGAGATGAGGGTTCGATTATTCGTATAGATTCGGCTTGCCTATGTGCTGTTAGTCATACATGATAGTATGTAACATATTATGAAGTTTCTCTTTACTGAGCAAAATTTAAATTGCCTTCCTAGTTTAGTAACTGATTATTTCCAAAAGTTACTGATTTATTAAAATCAGTAATACCAAATAATACCAATCCATGACTTGTCTATTTAAATTCACTTAAAGTAAATTGTGAAAGAGGATATTTCATCAATAGGGAGAAAAATATTTACATAATGACTTGCTGCCTTATCTGTTGTTAGTGAAAAGTGCCGAGTAAGATTTAGCTTAATGCCTGTCTGTTGTTAGAGGCCAGTGCCGAGTAAGATTTAGCTTAATGCCTGTCTGTTGTTAGAAGCCAGTGCCGAGTAAGATTTAGCTTAATTCCTGTCTGTTGTTAGAGGCCAGTGCCGAGTAAGATTTAGCTTAATGCCTGTCTGTTGTTAGAAGCCAGTGCCGAGTAAGATTTAGCTTAATTCCTGTCTGTTGTTAGAGGCCAGTGCCCAGTTAGATTTAGCTTAATGCCTATCTGTTGTTAGAGGCCAGTGCCAAGTAAGATTTAGCTTAATGCCTGTCTGTTGTTAGTGGCCAGTGCCCAGTTAGATTTAGCTTAATGCCTATCTGTTGTTAGTGACCAGTGCCCAGTAAGATTTACCTTAATGCCTGTCTGTTGTTAGTGGCCAGTGCCGAGTAAGATTTAGCTTAATGCCTGTCTGTTGTTAGAGGCCAGTGCCGAGTAAGATTTAGCTTAATGCCTGTCTGTTGTTAGTGGCCAGTGCCGAGTAAGATTTAGCTTAATGCCTGTCTGTTGTTAGTGGCCAGTGCCGAGTAAGATTTAGCTTAATGCCTGTCTGTTGTTAGAGGCCAGTGCCGAGTAAGATTTAGCTTAATGCCTGTCTGTTGTTAGAAGCCAGTGCCGAGTAAGATTTAGCTTAATTCCTGTCTGTTGTTAGAGGCCAGTGCCCAGTTAGATTTAGCTTAATGCCTATCTGTTGTTAGAGGCCAGTGCCAAGTAAGATATAGCTTAATGCCTGTCTGTTGTTAGTGGCCAGTGCCCAGTAACATTTAGCTTAATGCCTATCTGTTGTTAGAGGCCAGTGGCCAGTAAGATTTAGCTTAATGCCTGTCTGTTGTTAGTGGCCAGTGCCCAGTTAGATTTAGCTTAATGCCTATCTGTTGTTAGTGACCAGTGCCCAGTAAGATTTACCTTAATGCCTGTCTGTTGTTAGTGGCCAGTGCCGAGTAAGATTTAGCTTAATGCCTGTCTGTTGTTAGAGGCCAGTGCCGAGTAAGATTTAGCTTAATGCCTGTCTGTTGTTAGTGGCCAGTGCCGAGTAAGATTTAGCTTAATGCCTGTCTGTTGTTAGTGGCCAGTGCCGAGTAAGATTTAGCTTAATGCCTGTCTGTTGTTAGAGGCCAGTGCCGAGTAAGATTTAGCTTAATGCCTGTCTGTTGTTAGAAGCCAGTGCCGAGTAAGATTTAGCTTAATTCCTGTCTGTTGTTAGAGGCCAGTGCCCAGTTAGATTTAGCTTAATGCCTATCTGTTGTTAGAGGCCAGTGCCAAGTAAGATATAGCTTAATGCCTGTCTGTTGTTAGTGGCCAGTGCCCAGTAACATTTAGCTTAATGCCTATCTGTTGTTAGAGGCCAGTGGCCAGTAAGATTTAGCTTAATGCCTGTCTGTTGTTAGAGGCCAGTGCCCAGTAAGATTTAGCTTAATGCCTGTCTGTTGTTAGAGGCCAGTGCCAAGTAAGATATAGCTTAATGCCTGTCTGTTGTTAGTGGCCAGTGCCCAGTAACATTTAGCTTAATGCCTATCTGTTGTTAGAGGCCAGTGGCCAGTAAGATTTAGCTTAATGCCTGTCTGTTGTTAGAGGCCAGTGCCCAGTAAGATTTAGCTTAATGCCTGTCTGTTGTTAGAGGCCAGTGCCGAGTAAGATTTAGCTTAATGCCTGTCTGTTGTTAGTGGCCAGTGCCGAGTAAGATTTAGCTTAATGCCTGTCTGTTGTTAGAGGCCAGTGCCGAGTAAGGTTTAGCTTAATGCCTGTCTGTTGTTAGTGGTCAGTGCCCAGTTAGATTTAGCTTAATGCCTGTCTGTTGTTAGAGGCCAGTGCCGAGTAAGGTTTAGCTTAATGCCTGTCTGTTGTTAGTGGCCAGTGCCCAGTAAGATTTAGCTTAATGCCTGTCTGTTGTTAGTGGCCAGTGCCGAGTAAGGTTTAGCTTAATGCCTGTCTGTTGTTAGTGGCCAGTGCCCAGTAAGATTTAGCTTAACGCCTGTCTGTTGTTAGTGGCCAGTGCCGAGTAAGGTTTAGCTTAATGCCTGTCTGTTGTTAGTGGTCAGTGCCCAGTTAGATTTAGCTTAATGCCTATCTGTTGTTAGTGAAAAGTGCCGAGTAAGATTTAGCTTAATGCCTGTCTGTTGTTAGAGGCCAGTGCCCAGTAAGATTTAGCTTAATGCCTGTCTGTTGTTAGAGGCCAGTGCCCAGTAAGATTTAGCTTAATGCCTATCTGTTATTAGAGGCCAGTGCCCAGTAAGATTTAGCTTAATGCCTGTCTGTTGTTAGAGGCCAGTGCCGAGTAAGATTTAGCTTAATGCCTGTCTGTTGTTAGAGGCCAGTGCCGAGTAAGATTTAGCTTAATGCCTGTCTGTTGTTAGAGTCCAGTGCCGAGTAAGATTTAGCTTAATGCCTGTCTGTTGTTAGAGGCCAGTGCCCAGTAAGATTTAGCTTAATGCCTGTCTGTTGTTAGAGGCCAGTGCCGAGTAAGATTTAGCTTAACGCCTGTCTGTTGTTAGTGGCCAGTGCCGAGTAAGGTTTAGCTTAATGCCTGTCTGTTGTTAGTGGTCAGTGCCCAGTTAGATTTAGCTTAATGCCTATCTGTTGTTAGAGGCCAGTGCCAAGTAAGATTTAGCTTAATGCCTGTCTGTTGTTAGTGGCCAGTGCCCAGTAACATTTAGCTTAATGCCTATCTGTTGTTAGAGGCCAGTGCCGAGTAAGATTTAGCTTAATGCCTGTCTGTTGTTAGAGGCCAGTGCCCAGTAAGATTTAGCTTAATGCCTGTCTGTTGTTAGTGAAAAGTGCCGAGTAAGATTTAGCTTAATGCCTGTCTGTTGTTAGAGGCCAGTGCCCAGTAAGATTTAGCTTAATGCCTGTCTGTTGTTAGAGGCCAGTGCCCAGTAAGATTTAGCTTAATGCCTGTCTGTTGTTAGTGGCCAGTGCCCAGTAAGATTTAGCTTAATGCCTGTCTGTTGTTAGTGGCCAGTGCCGAGTAAGATTTAGCTTAATGCCTGTCTGTTGTTAGAGGCCAGTGCCGAGTAAGATTTAGCTTAATGCCTCTCTGTTGTTAGTGGCCAGTGCCGAGTAAGATTTAGCTTAATGCCTGTCTGTTGTTAGAGGCCAGTGCCGAGTAAGATTTAGCTTAATGCCTGTCTGTTGTTAGTGGCCAGTGCCGAGTAAGATTTAGCTTAATGCCTGTCTGTTGTTAGTGGCCAGTGCCGAGTAAGATTTAGCTTAATGCCTGTCTGTTGTTAGAGGCCAGTGCCGAGTAAGATTTAGCTTAATGCCTGTCTGTTGTTAGTGGCCAGTGCCGAGTAAGATTTAGCTTAATGCCTGTCTGTTGTTAGAGGCCAGTGCCGAGTAAGATTTAGCTTAATGCCTGTCTGTTGTTAGAGGCCAGTGCCGAGTAAGATTTAGCTTAATGCCTGTCTGTTGTTAGTGGCCAGTGCCGAGTAAGATTTAGCTTAATGCCTGTCTGTTGTTAGTGGCCAGTGCCGAGTAAGATTTAGCTTAATGCCTGTCTGTTGTTAGAGGCCAGTGCCGAGTAAGATTTAGCTTAATGCCTGTCTGTTGTTAGTGGCCAGTGCCGAGTAAGATTTAGCTTAATGCCTGTCTGTTGTTAGTGGCCAGTGCCGAGTAAGATTTAGCTTAATGCCTGTCTGTTGTTAGAGGCCAGTGCCGAGTAAGATTTAGCCTAATGCCTGTCTGTTGTTAGTGGCCAGTGCCGAGTAAGATTTAGCTTAATGCCTGTCTGTTGTTAGTAGCCAGTGCCGAGTAAGATTTAGCTTAATGCCTGTTTGTTGTTAGTGGCCAGTGCCGAGTAAGATTTAGCTTAATGCCTGTCTGTTGTTAGTAGCCAGTGCCGAGTAAGATTTAGCTTAATGCCTGTCTGTTGTTAGTGGCCAGTGCCGAGTAAGATTTAGCTTAACGCCTGTCTGTTGTTAGTGGCCAGTGCCGAGTAAGATTTAGCTTAATGCCTGTCTGTTGTTAGTGGTCAGTGCCCAGTTAGATTTAGCTTAATGCCTATCTGTTATTAGAGGCCAGTGCCGAGTAAGATTTAGCCTAATGCCTGTCTGTTGTTAGTGGCCAGTGCCGAGTAAGATTTAGCTTAACGCCTGTCTGTTGTTAGAGGCCAGTGCCGAGTAAGATTTAGCTTAATGCCTGTCTGTTGTTAGTGGCCAGTGCCCAGTAAGATTTAGCTTAATGCCTGTCTGTTTTTAGAGGCCAGTGCCCAGTAAGATTTAGCTTAATGCCTGCCTGTTGTTAGAGGCCAGTGCCCAGTAAGATTTAGCTTAATGCCTGTCTGTTGTTAGTGGCTAGTGCCGAGTAAGAATTAGCTTAATGCCTGTCTGTTTTTAGTGACCAGTGCCCAGTAAGATTTAGGCTAATGCCTGTCTGTTGTTAGAGGATAGTGAAGAGTAAGATTTAGCTTAATGCCTGTCTGTTGTTAGAGGCCAGTGCCGAGTAAGATTTAGCTTAATGCCTGTCTGTTTTTAGTGACCAGTGCCCAGTAAGATTTAGCCTAATGCCTGTCTGTTGTTAGAGGCTAGTGCCGAGTAAGATTTAGCTTAATGCCTGTCTGTTGTTAGAGGCCAGTGCCGAGTAAGATTTAGCTTAATGCCTGTCTGTTTTTAGTGACCAGTGCCCAGTAAGATTTAGCTTAATGCCTGTCTGTTGTTAGAGGCCAGTGCCGAGTAAGATTTAGCTTAATGCCTGTCTGTTGTTAGAGGCCAGTGCCGAGTAAGATTTAGCTTAATGCCTGTCTGTTGTTAGTGGCCAGTGCCCAGTAAGATTTAGCTTAATGCGTGTCTGTTGTTAGAGGCCAGTGCCGATTAAGATTTAGCTTAATGCCTGTCTGTTGTTAGAAGCCAGTGCCGAGTAAGATTTAGCTTAATGCCTGTCTGTTTTTAGAGGATAGTGCCGAGTAAGATTTAGCTTATTGCCTGTCTGTTGTTAGTGACTAGTGCCCAGTAAGATTTAGCCTAATGCCTGTCTGTTGTTAGAGGCCAGTGCCGAGTAAGATTTAGCTTAATGCCTGTCTGTTTTTAGAGGATAGTGCCCAGTAAGATTTAGCTTAATGCCTGTCTGTTGTTAGAGGCCAGTGCCGAGTAAGATTTAGCTTATTGCCTGTCTGTTGTTAGTGGCCAGTGCCGAGTAAGATTTAGCTTAATGCCTGTCTGTTGTTAGAGGCCAGTGCCGAGTAAGATTTACCTTAATGCCTGTCTGTTGTTAGTGGCCAGTGCCCAGTAAGATTTACCTTAATGCCTGTCTGTTGTTAGTGACCAGTGCCCAGTAAGATTTACCTTAATGCCTGTCTGTTTTTAGAGGATAGTGCCGAGTAAGATTTAGCTTAATGCCTGTCTGTTGTTAGTGACCAGTGCCCAGTAAGATTTACCTTAATGCCTGTCTGTTGTTAGTGACCAGTGCCCAGTAAGATTTACCTTAATGCCTGTCTGTTGTTAGAGGCCAGTGCCGAGTAAGATTTAGCTTAATGCCTGTCTGTTTTTAGAGGATAGTGCCGAGTAAGATTTAGCTTAATGCCTGTCTGTTTTTAGAGGATAGTGCCGAGTAAGATTTACCTTAATGCCTGTCTGTTGTTAGAGGCCAGTGCCGAGTAAGATTTAGCTTAATGCCTGTCTGTTTTTAGTGACCAGTGCCCAGTAAGATTTAGCCTAATGCCTGTCTGTTGTTAGAGGCTAGTGCCGAGTAAGATTTAGCTTAATGCCTGTCTGTTGTTAGAGGCCAGTGCCGAGTAAGATTTAGCTTAATGCCTGTCTGTTTTTAGTGACCAGTGCCCAGTAAGATTTAGCTTAAGCCTGTCTGTTGTTAGAGGCCAGTGCCCAGTAAGATTTAGCTTAATGCCTGTCTGTTGTTAGAGGCCAGTGCCGAGTAAGATTTAGCTTAATGCCTGTCTGTTGTTAGTGGCCAGTGCCCAGTAAGATTTAGCTTAATGCGTGTCTGTTGTTAGAGGCCAGTGCCGAGTAAGATTTAGCTTAATGCCTGTCTGTTGTTAGAAGCCAGTGCCGAGTAAGATTTAGCTTAATGCCTGTCTGTTTTTAGAGGATAGTGCCGAGTAAGATTTAGCTTATTGCCTGTCTGTTGTTAGTGACTAGTGCCCAGTAAGATTTAGCCTAATGCCTGTCTGTTGTTAGAGGCCAGTGCCGAGTAAGATTTAGCTTAATGCCTGTCTGTTTTTAGAGGATAGTGCCCAGTAAGATTTA
>JBAIZL010000278.1:0-25436 GCA_036971475.1 Prosapia bicincta | reverse complement strand
CTCAAGGTAAAATTATTGCACTTAATGGTGGATAAAATTACTCAAAATTGGTAATTTATTAACTTCATAAAGTCAGTGCAACGGAAAAACAATGGATAATATTAAATATCAGGAATTTAATACCTACCAAGGTAAACAACTGTACCGTAAATATATTAACCTCAAAATCAAACTCCAGAATTGCATCAACAAAATACAATTTAATAAAAAATGCCTAACTCTTAATATAACACCAAAATACGCAAAATTACACATAAAAAATAAACAAAACACCATTATCAATAAAGCAACAAAAATAGCAGAATCACACATTATTAAACAAAACATTAAAGCTGCCTACCACAAAAAAAGCCAAATCAATTTACAACTATACACTACCAATTTGGAATTAATGAAAACTTTTGACACTCTCACACCTATTATTCACGAAAAAATACAACAAATTATAATAAAACATAAAACAAATACTATTAACAGACAAAACAAAAAAATCGAAAATTTATCAAAACAACTTAACCTAAAAAATAGCCTAAAAAATAGCCTAGCACCAATCCACTCATCAAAACAACAACATAACCTAAAAAATAGCCCAGAACCAACCCACACCTCTAACAATAATAAATTCATAAACTTAACTAAAACAGAATTTACTGAAAAAGAAAAAATAATAATAACAAATTCCTTCAAATATAACCTACCTAACTTCAACAAAAAACAAATAATAAAAAACTTAATAGTTGACACAGAATCTAACATCCACAAAATTACCCACCAAAATACTGAACACATAAGAAATAACATTAATAATAAAATTAACCTAATAAAAACGGAAAAAAACAAAAAAACGGAACAATATATTAATAAAAAAGAAATTATAAAACTCAGAGAAAAACTAGAAAACAACGATTACTTAATATTAAAATCAGATAAAACAAATACTCCAGTAATAATAGAAAATACCAAATATATCGATTCAATGACTAACTACATAAAAGAAAACAAATACGAACAAATCCCAGACCCAACTAACAAATACCTTATTACAATAAAAAACTTAATAGTCACTCACCGTAACACCCTAAACTATAACAATAAATTAAAATACCACACAAGATTATACCCATTTAAACCATGCGCACCCGTATTATCAGGGATACCTAAAATCCATAAACCAAACACACCATTTAGACCACTAATAAATTTCACAACAGCACCATCTTACATAATCGCAAAAATCCTAGACAAAATCCTAAGGTCTAAAATACACATCAACAACACATACAATATAAAAAATGGATACGAATTAATTAATAAAATAAAAACGATAAAAACAAACAGCAACACAAAAATAATAAGTTATGACATAACTAACATGTACCCTAGTATCCCAATAGAAGAAACCATTGAAATAATAAAAAACAAACTGATACACAATAACGAAAAAAGTAACATAATAGATAGTATCATTACGCTAACCAAACACATATGTAACCAAAATTACTTCCAATTTAACAATAAATATTATAAACAAACAACAGGTCTCCCAATGGGTTCACCCATTTCATCTGTCATGTCAGAAATATATTTACAACACTTTGAACAAATAATAATTAAACCTATAATAAACACACACAATATCTTACTATGGACAAGATATGTAGACGATATACTTGTAATATTCCAACCTACCATTCACAACGAACACCTCATAATATTAAACAAACTAAATACATACAACGAAAACATACAATTCACCGTTGAAACAGAAATAAATAGAACAATCAACTTCCTCGACATCACTTTAAATATAAATGATAATAAAATAGAAACTACAGTATACAGGAAACCTACTTCCAACAACACCACAATACATTACAAATCTAACCACCCCTGGACACACAAAATTAACACTTACAGTAACATGATAAATAAAGCAATAAAATACACACAGGATAACAAACAAAAATTAAATGAAGAATTAGATAACATTACAAAAATAGCAATAGAAAATGGATACAACAAACACATTATAAAAAATATATACAATAAATTCACAAAAAAACCTAACCTCAACACAACACTACAACCGGAACACGAAAACAATAAAAATAAAAAAATCTACCTAAAATATAAATATACCAATAACAAAATAGAAAAAATAACGAATATATACAACAAAGAATACTACACTCCAACTTACAAACCAAACAACAAAATAATAAAATATCTTAGTAACAAAAACCACATAATAAATTCAGAAAATCATAACCTATCAGGAATCTACAAAATCACTTGCAACAACTGTAACGCCTTTTACATAGGAAAAACATCCAGAACGTTTAAAATAAGATTTGAAGAACATTATAGAGCATTCAAAAATAAAAATTCTAAAGTATCAAATGTTGCAGCACACCTAATTTCCCATAAACACGAAATTACAAATTACGAAAATAACCTAACCATACTGGAAATAAATAACAACCCAATAGAACTAAACTCACTAGAAAAATACCACATTTATAAAAACATACACAACAACTTAATGAATTTACAAACAACATATACAGAAGACATACTATACAGAAACCTCATACACACAGATCAAGAAATAGTGCGCGTAACTTCTACAAACACCGGCTTCACGGACATAGCATCCACAGCAGAGAACAATCAGTGATTCGACAATGGTCAAAGACCGAAAGGTGCCTCATCACTCAAGGTAAAATTATTGCACTTAATGGTGGATAAAATTACTCAAAATTGGTAATTTATTAACTTCATAAAGTCAGTGCAACGGAAAAACAATGGATAATATTAAATATCAGGAATTTAATACCTACCAAGGTAAACAACTGTACCGTAAATATATTAACCTCAAAATCAAACTCCAGAATTGCATCAACAAAATACAATTTAATAAAAAATGCCTAACTCTTAATATAACACCAAAATACGCAAAATTACACATAAAAAATAAACAAAACACCATTATCAATAAAGCAACAAAAATAGCAGAATCACACATTATTAAACAAAACATTAAAGCTGCCTACCACAAAAAAAGCCAAATCAATTTACAACTATACACTACCAATTTGGAATTAATGAAAACTTTTGACACTCTCACACCTATTATTCACGAAAAAATACAACAAATTATAATAAAACATAAAACAAATACTATTAACAGACAAAACAAAAAAATCGAAAATTTATCAAAACAACTTAACCTAAAAAATAGCCTAAAAAATAGCCTAGCACCAATCCACTCATCAAAACAACAACATAACCTAAAAAATAGCCCAGAACCAACCCACACCTCTAACAATAATAAATTCATAAACTTAACTAAAACAGAATTTACTGAAAAAGAAAAAATAATAATAACAAATTCCTTCAAATATAACCTACCTAACTTCAACAAAAAACAAATAATAAAAAACTTAATAGTTGACACAGAATCTAACATCCACAAAATTACCCACCAAAATACTGAACACATAAGAAATAACATTAATAATAAAATTAACCTAATAAAAACGGAAAAAAACAAAAAAACGGAACAATATATTAATAAAAAAGAAATTATAAAACTCAGAGAAAAACTAGAAAACAACGATTACTTAATATTAAAATCAGATAAAACAAATACTCCAGTAATAATAGAAAATACCAAATATATCGATTCAATGACTAACTACATAAAAGAAAACAAATACGAACAAATCCCAGACCCAACTAACAAATACCTTATTACAATAAAAAACTTAATAGTCACTCACCGTAACACCCTAAACTATAACAATAAATTAAAATACCACACAAGATTATACCCATTTAAACCATGCGCACCCGTATTATCAGGGATACCTAAAATCCATAAACCAAACACACCATTTAGACCACTAATAAATTTCACAACAGCACCATCTTACATAATCGCAAAAATCCTAGACAAAATCCTAAGGTCTAAAATACACATCAACAACACATACAATATAAAAAATGGATACGAATTAATTAATAAAATAAAAACGATAAAAACAAACAGCAACACAAAAATAATAAGTTATGACATAACTAACATGTACCCTAGTATCCCAATAGAAGAAACCATTGAAATAATAAAAAACAAACTGATACACAATAACGAAAAAAGTAACATAATAGATAGTATCATTACGCTAACCAAACACATATGTAACCAAAATTACTTCCAATTTAACAATAAATATTATAAACAAACAACAGGTCTCCCAATGGGTTCACCCATTTCATCTGTCATGTCAGAAATATATTTACAACACTTTGAACAAATAATAATTAAACCTATAATAAACACACACAATATCTTACTATGGACAAGATATGTAGACGATATACTTGTAATATTCCAACCTACCATTCACAACGAACACCTCATAATATTAAACAAACTAAATACATACAACGAAAACATACAATTCACCGTTGAAACAGAAATAAATAGAACAATCAACTTCCTCGACATCACTTTAAATATAAATGATAATAAAATAGAAACTACAGTATACAGGAAACCTACTTCCAACAACACCACAATACATTACAAATCTAACCACCCCTGGACACACAAAATTAACACTTACAGTAACATGATAAATAAAGCAATAAAATACACACAGGATAACAAACAAAAATTAAATGAAGAATTAGATAACATTACAAAAATAGCAATAGAAAATGGATACAACAAACACATTATAAAAAATATATACAATAAATTCACAAAAAAACCTAACCTCAACACAACACTACAACCGGAACACGAAAACAATAAAAATAAAAAAATCTACCTAAAATATAAATATACCAATAACAAAATAGAAAAAATAACGAATATATACAACAAAGAATACTACACTCCAACTTACAAACCAAACAACAAAATAATAAAATATCTTAGTAACAAAAACCACATAATAAATTCAGAAAATCATAACCTATCAGGAATCTACAAAATCACTTGCAACAACTGTAACGCCTTTTACATAGGAAAAACATCCAGAACGTTTAAAATAAGATTTGAAGAACATTATAGAGCATTCAAAAATAAAAATTCTAAAGTATCAAATGTTGCAGCACACCTAATTTCCCATAAACACGAAATTACAAATTACGAAAATAACCTAACCATACTGGAAATAAATAACAACCCAATAGAACTAAACTCACTAGAAAAATACCACATTTATAAAAACATACACAACAACTTAATGAATTTACAAACAACATATACAGAAGACATACTATACAGAAACCTCATACACACAGATCAAGAAATAGTGCGCGTAACTTCTACAAACACCGGCTTCACGGACATAGCATCCACAGCAGAGAACAATCAGTGATTCGACAATGGTCAAAGACCGAAAGGTGCCTCATCACTCAAGGTAAAATTATTGCACTTAATGGTGGATAAAATTACTCAAAATTGGTAATTTATTAACTTCATAAAGTCAGTGCAACGGAAAAACAATGGATAATATTAAATATCAGGAATTTAATACCTACCAAGGTAAACAACTGTACCGTAAATATATTAACCTCAAAATCAAACTCCAGAATTGCATCAACAAAATACAATTTAATAAAAAATGCCTAACTCTTAATATAACACCAAAATACGCAAAATTACACATAAAAAATAAACAAAACACCATTATCAATAAAGCAACAAAAATAGCAGAATCACACATTATTAAACAAAACATTAAAGCTGCCTACCACAAAAAAAGCCAAATCAATTTACAACTATACACTACCAATTTGGAATTAATGAAAACTTTTGACACTCTCACACCTATTATTCACGAAAAAATACAACAAATTATAATAAAACATAAAACAAATACTATTAACAGACAAAACAAAAAAATCGAAAATTTATCAAAACAACTTAACCTAAAAAATAGCCTAAAAAATAGCCTAGCACCAATCCACTCATCAAAACAACAACATAACCTAAAAAATAGCCCAGAACCAACCCACACCTCTAACAATAATAAATTCATAAACTTAACTAAAACAGAATTTACTGAAAAAGAAAAAATAATAATAACAAATTCCTTCAAATATAACCTACCTAACTTCAACAAAAAACAAATAATAAAAAACTTAATAGTTGACACAGAATCTAACATCCACAAAATTACCCACCAAAATACTGAACACATAAGAAATAACATTAATAATAAAATTAACCTAATAAAAACGGAAAAAAACAAAAAAACGGAACAATATATTAATAAAAAAGAAATTATAAAACTCAGAGAAAAACTAGAAAACAACGATTACTTAATATTAAAATCAGATAAAACAAATACTCCAGTAATAATAGAAAATACCAAATATATCGATTCAATGACTAACTACATAAAAGAAAACAAATACGAACAAATCCCAGACCCAACTAACAAATACCTTATTACAATAAAAAACTTAATAGTCACTCACCGTAACACCCTAAACTATAACAATAAATTAAAATACCACACAAGATTATACCCATTTAAACCATGCGCACCCGTATTATCAGGGATACCTAAAATCCATAAACCAAACACACCATTTAGACCACTAATAAATTTCACAACAGCACCATCTTACATAATCGCAAAAATCCTAGACAAAATCCTAAGGTCTAAAATACACATCAACAACACATACAATATAAAAAATGGATACGAATTAATTAATAAAATAAAAACGATAAAAACAAACAGCAACACAAAAATAATAAGTTATGACATAACTAACATGTACCCTAGTATCCCAATAGAAGAAACCATTGAAATAATAAAAAACAAACTGATACACAATAACGAAAAAAGTAACATAATAGATAGTATCATTACGCTAACCAAACACATATGTAACCAAAATTACTTCCAATTTAACAATAAATATTATAAACAAACAACAGGTCTCCCAATGGGTTCACCCATTTCATCTGTCATGTCAGAAATATATTTACAACACTTTGAACAAATAATAATTAAACCTATAATAAACACACACAATATCTTACTATGGACAAGATATGTAGACGATATACTTGTAATATTCCAACCTACCATTCACAACGAACACCTCATAATATTAAACAAACTAAATACATACAACGAAAACATACAATTCACCGTTGAAACAGAAATAAATAGAACAATCAACTTCCTCGACATCACTTTAAATATAAATGATAATAAAATAGAAACTACAGTATACAGGAAACCTACTTCCAACAACACCACAATACATTACAAATCTAACCACCCCTGGACACACAAAATTAACACTTACAGTAACATGATAAATAAAGCAATAAAATACACACAGGATAACAAACAAAAATTAAATGAAGAATTAGATAACATTACAAAAATAGCAATAGAAAATGGATACAACAAACACATTATAAAAAATATATACAATAAATTCACAAAAAAACCTAACCTCAACACAACACTACAACCGGAACACGAAAACAATAAAAATAAAAAAATCTACCTAAAATATAAATATACCAATAACAAAATAGAAAAAATAACGAATATATACAACAAAGAATACTACACTCCAACTTACAAACCAAACAACAAAATAATAAAATATCTTAGTAACAAAAACCACATAATAAATTCAGAAAATCATAACCTATCAGGAATCTACAAAATCACTTGCAACAACTGTAACGCCTTTTACATAGGAAAAACATCCAGAACGTTTAAAATAAGATTTGAAGAACATTATAGAGCATTCAAAAATAAAAATTCTAAAGTATCAAATGTTGCAGCACACCTAATTTCCCATAAACACGAAATTACAAATTACGAAAATAACCTAACCATACTGGAAATAAATAACAACCCAATAGAACTAAACTCACTAGAAAAATACCACATTTATAAAAACATACACAACAACTTAATGAATTTACAAACAACATATACAGAAGACATACTATACAGAAACCTCATACACACAGATCAAGAAATAGTGCGCGTAACTTCTACAAACACCGGCTTCACGGACATAGCATCCACAGCAGAGAACAATCAGTGATTCGACAATGGTCAAAGACCGAAAGGTGCCTCATCACTCAAGGTAAAATTATTGCACTTAATGGTGGATAAAATTACTCAAAATTGGTAATTTATTAACTTCATAAAGTCAGTGCAACGGAAAAACAATGGATAATATTAAATATCAGGAATTTAATACCTACCAAGGTAAACAACTGTACCGTAAATATATTAACCTCAAAATCAAACTCCAGAATTGCATCAACAAAATACAATTTAATAAAAAATGCCTAACTCTTAATATAACACCAAAATACGCAAAATTACACATAAAAAATAAACAAAACACCATTATCAATAAAGCAACAAAAATAGCAGAATCACACATTATTAAACAAAACATTAAAGCTGCCTACCACAAAAAAAGCCAAATCAATTTACAACTATACACTACCAATTTGGAATTAATGAAAACTTTTGACACTCTCACACCTATTATTCACGAAAAAATACAACAAATTATAATAAAACATAAAACAAATACTATTAACAGACAAAACAAAAAAATCGAAAATTTATCAAAACAACTTAACCTAAAAAATAGCCTAAAAAATAGCCTAGCACCAATCCACTCATCAAAACAACAACATAACCTAAAAAATAGCCCAGAACCAACCCACACCTCTAACAATAATAAATTCATAAACTTAACTAAAACAGAATTTACTGAAAAAGAAAAAATAATAATAACAAATTCCTTCAAATATAACCTACCTAACTTCAACAAAAAACAAATAATAAAAAACTTAATAGTTGACACAGAATCTAACATCCACAAAATTACCCACCAAAATACTGAACACATAAGAAATAACATTAATAATAAAATTAACCTAATAAAAACGGAAAAAAACAAAAAAACGGAACAATATATTAATAAAAAAGAAATTATAAAACTCAGAGAAAAACTAGAAAACAACGATTACTTAATATTAAAATCAGATAAAACAAATACTCCAGTAATAATAGAAAATACCAAATATATCGATTCAATGACTAACTACATAAAAGAAAACAAATACGAACAAATCCCAGACCCAACTAACAAATACCTTATTACAATAAAAAACTTAATAGTCACTCACCGTAACACCCTAAACTATAACAATAAATTAAAATACCACACAAGATTATACCCATTTAAACCATGCGCACCCGTATTATCAGGGATACCTAAAATCCATAAACCAAACACACCATTTAGACCACTAATAAATTTCACAACAGCACCATCTTACATAATCGCAAAAATCCTAGACAAAATCCTAAGGTCTAAAATACACATCAACAACACATACAATATAAAAAATGGATACGAATTAATTAATAAAATAAAAACGATAAAAACAAACAGCAACACAAAAATAATAAGTTATGACATAACTAACATGTACCCTAGTATCCCAATAGAAGAAACCATTGAAATAATAAAAAACAAACTGATACACAATAACGAAAAAAGTAACATAATAGATAGTATCATTACGCTAACCAAACACATATGTAACCAAAATTACTTCCAATTTAACAATAAATATTATAAACAAACAACAGGTCTCCCAATGGGTTCACCCATTTCATCTGTCATGTCAGAAATATATTTACAACACTTTGAACAAATAATAATTAAACCTATAATAAACACACACAATATCTTACTATGGACAAGATATGTAGACGATATACTTGTAATATTCCAACCTACCATTCACAACGAACACCTCATAATATTAAACAAACTAAATACATACAACGAAAACATACAATTCACCGTTGAAACAGAAATAAATAGAACAATCAACTTCCTCGACATCACTTTAAATATAAATGATAATAAAATAGAAACTACAGTATACAGGAAACCTACTTCCAACAACACCACAATACATTACAAATCTAACCACCCCTGGACACACAAAATTAACACTTACAGTAACATGATAAATAAAGCAATAAAATACACACAGGATAACAAACAAAAATTAAATGAAGAATTAGATAACATTACAAAAATAGCAATAGAAAATGGATACAACAAACACATTATAAAAAATATATACAATAAATTCACAAAAAAACCTAACCTCAACACAACACTACAACCGGAACACGAAAACAATAAAAATAAAAAAATCTACCTAAAATATAAATATACCAATAACAAAATAGAAAAAATAACGAATATATACAACAAAGAATACTACACTCCAACTTACAAACCAAACAACAAAATAATAAAATATCTTAGTAACAAAAACCACATAATAAATTCAGAAAATCATAACCTATCAGGAATCTACAAAATCACTTGCAACAACTGTAACGCCTTTTACATAGGAAAAACATCCAGAACGTTTAAAATAAGATTTGAAGAACATTATAGAGCATTCAAAAATAAAAATTCTAAAGTATCAAATGTTGCAGCACACCTAATTTCCCATAAACACGAAATTACAAATTACGAAAATAACCTAACCATACTGGAAATAAATAACAACCCAATAGAACTAAACTCACTAGAAAAATACTACATTTATAAAAACATACACAACAACTTAATGAATTTACAAACAACATATACAGAAGACATACTATACAGAAACCTCATACACACAGATCAAGAAATAGTGCGCGTAACTTCTACAAACACCGGCTTCACGGACATAGCATCCACAGCAGAGAACAATCAGTGATTCGACAATGGTCAAAGACCGAAAGGTGCCTCATCACTCAAGGTAAAATTATTGCACTTAATGGTGGATAAAATTACTCAAAATTGGTAATTTATTAACTTCATAAAGTCAGTGCAACGGAAAAACAATGGATAATATTAAATATCAGGAATTTAATACCTACCAAGGTAAACAACTGTACCGTAAATATATTAACCTCAAAATCAAACTCCAGAATTGCATCAACAAAATACAATTTAATAAAAAATGCCTAACTCTTAATATAACACCAAAATACGCAAAATTACACATAAAAAATAAACAAAACACCATTATCAATAAAGCAACAAAAATAGCAGAATCACACATTATTAAACAAAACATTAAAGCTGCCTACCACAAAAAAAGCCAAATCAATTTACAACTATACACTACCAATTTGGAATTAATGAAAACTTTTGACACTCTCACACCTATTATTCACGAAAAAATACAACAAATTATAATAAAACATAAAACAAATACTATTAACAGACAAAACAAAAAAATCGAAAATTTATCAAAACAACTTAACCTAAAAAATAGCCTAAAAAATAGCCTAGCACCAATCCACTCATCAAAACAACAACATAACCTAAAAAATAGCCCAGAACCAACCCACACCTCTAACAATAATAAATTCATAAACTTAACTAAAACAGAATTTACTGAAAAAGAAAAAATAATAATAACAAATTCCTTCAAATATAACCTACCTAACTTCAACAAAAAACAAATAATAAAAAACTTAATAGTTGACACAGAGTCTAACATCCACAAAATTACCCACCAAAATACTGAACACATAAGAAATAACATTAATAATAAAATTAACCTAATAAAAACGGAAAAAAACAAAAAAACGGAACAATATATTAATAAAAAAGAAATTATAAAACTCAGAGAAAAACTAGAAAACAACGATTACTTAATATTAAAATCAGATAAAACAAATACTCCAGTAATAATAGAAAATACCAAATATATCGATTCAATGACTAACTACATAAAAGAAAACAAATACGAACAAATCCCAGACCCAACTAACAAATACCTTATTACAATAAAAAACTTAATAGTCACTCACCGTAACACCCTAAACTATAACAATAAATTAAAATACCACACAAGATTATACCCATTTAAACCATGCGCACCCGTATTATCAGGGATACCTAAAATCCATAAACCAAACACACCATTTAGACCACTAATAAATTTCACAACAGCACCATCTTACATAATCGCAAAAATCCTAGACAAAATCCTAAGGTCTAAAATACACATCAACAACACATACAATATAAAAAATGGATACGAATTAATTAATAAAATAAAAACGATAAAAACAAACAGCAACACAAAAATAATAAGTTATGACATAACTAACATGTACCCTAGTATCCCAATAGAAGAAACCATTGAAATAATAAAAAACAAACTGATACACAATAACGAAAAAAGTAACATAATAGATAGTATCATTACGCTAACCAAACACATATGTAACCAAAATTACTTCCAATTTAACAATAAATATTATAAACAAACAACAGGTCTCCCAATGGGTTCACCCATTTCATCTGTCATGTCAGAAATATATTTACAACACTTTGAACAAATAATAATTAAACCTATAATAAACACACACAATATCTTACTATGGACAAGATATGTAGACGATATACTTGTAATATTCCAACCTACCATTCACAACGAACACCTCATAATATTAAACAAACTAAATACATACAACGAAAACATACAATTCACCGTTGAAACAGAAATAAATAGAACAATCAACTTCCTCGACATCACTTTAAATATAAATGATAATAAAATAGAAACTACAGTATACAGGAAACCTACTTCCAACAACACCACAATACATTACAAATCTAACCACCCCTGGACACACAAAATTAACACTTACAGTAACATGATAAATAAAGCAATAAAATACACACAGGATAACAAACAAAAATTAAATGAAGAATTAGATAACATTACAAAAATAGCAATAGAAAATGGATACAACAAACACATTATAAAAAATATATACAATAAATTCACAAAAAAACCTAACCTCAACACAACACTACAACCGGAACACGAAAACAATAAAAATAAAAAAATCTACCTAAAATATAAATATACCAATAACAAAATAGAAAAAATAACGAATATATACAACAAAGAATACTACACTCCAACTTACAAACCAAACAACAAAATAATAAAATATCTTAGTAACAAAAACCACATAATAAATTCAGAAAATCATAACCTATCAGGAATCTACAAAATCACTTGCAACAACTGTAACGCCTTTTACATAGGAAAAACATCCAGAACGTTTAAAATAAGATTTGAAGAACATTATAGAGCATTCAAAAATAAAAATTCTAAAGTATCAAATGTTGCAGCACACCTAATTTCCCATAAACACGAAATTACAAATTACGAAAATAACCTAACCATACTGGAAATAAATAACAACCCAATAGAACTAAACTCACTAGAAAAATACCACATTTATAAAAACATACACAACAACTTAATGAATTTACAAACAACATATACAGAAGACATACTATACAGAAACCTCATACACACAGATCAAGAAATAGTGCGCGTAACTTCTACAAACACCGGCTTCACGGACATAGCATCCACAGCAGAGAACAATCAGTGATTCGACAATGGTCAAAGACCGAAAGGTGCCTCATCACTCAAGGTAAAATTATTGCACTTAATGGTGGATAAAATTACTCAAAATTGGTAATTTATTAACTTCATAAAGTCAGTGCAACGGAAAAACAATGGATAATATTAAATATCAGGAATTTAATACCTACCAAGGTAAACAACTGTACCGTAAATATATTAACCTCAAAATCAAACTCCAGAATTGCATCAACAAAATACAATTTAATAAAAAATGCCTAACTCTTAATATAACACCAAAATACGCAAAATTACACATAAAAAATAAACAAAACACCATTATCAATAAAGCAACAAAAATAGCAGAATCACACATTATTAAACAAAACATTAAAGCTGCCTACCACAAAAAAAGCCAAATCAATTTACAACTATACACTACCAATTTGGAATTAATGAAAACTTTTGACACTCTCACACCTATTATTCACGAAAAAATACAACAAATTATAATAAAACATAAAACAAATACTATTAACAGACAAAACAAAAAAATCGAAAATTTATCAAAACAACTTAACCTAAAAAATAGCCTAAAAAATAGCCTAGCACCAATCCACTCATCAAAACAACAACATAACCTAAAAAATAGCCCAGAACCAACCCACACCTCTAACAATAATAAATTCATAAACTTAACTAAAACAGAATTTACTGAAAAAGAAAAAATAATAATAACAAATTCCTTCAAATATAACCTACCTAACTTCAACAAAAAACAAATAATAAAAAACTTAATAGTTGACACAGAATCTAACATCCACAAAATTACCCACCAAAATACTGAACACATAAGAAATAACATTAATAATAAAATTAACCTAATAAAAACGGAAAAAAACAAAAAAACGGAACAATATATTAATAAAAAAGAAATTATAAAACTCAGAGAAAAACTAGAAAACAACGATTACTTAATATTAAAATCAGATAAAACAAATACTCCAGTAATAATAGAAAATACCAAATATATCGATTCAATGACTAACTACATAAAAGAAAACAAATACGAACAAATCCCAGACCCAACTAACAAATACCTTATTACAATAAAAAACTTAATAGTCACTCACCGTAACACCCTAAACTATAACAATAAATTAAAATACCACACAAGATTATACCCATTTAAACCATGCGCACCCGTATTATCAGGGATACCTAAAATCCATAAACCAAACACACCATTTAGACCACTAATAAATTTCACAACAGCACCATCTTACATAATCGCAAAAATCCTAGACAAAATCCTAAGGTCTAAAATACACATCAACAACACATACAATATAAAAAATGGATACGAATTAATTAATAAAATAAAAACGATAAAAACAAACAGCAACACAAAAATAATAAGTTATGACATAACTAACATGTACCCTAGTATCCCAATAGAAGAAACCATTGAAATAATAAAAAACAAACTGATACACAATAACGAAAAAAGTAACATAATAGATAGTATCATTACGCTAACCAAACACATATGTAACCAAAATTACTTCCAATTTAACAATAAATATTATAAACAAACAACAGGTCTCCCAATGGGTTCACCCATTTCATCTGTCATGTCAGAAATATATTTACAACACTTTGAACAAATAATAATTAAACCTATAATAAACACACACAATATCTTACTATGGACAAGATATGTAGACGATATACTTGTAATATTCCAACCTACCATTCACAACGAACACCTCATAATATTAAACAAACTAAATACATACAACGAAAACATACAATTCACCGTTGAAACAGAAATAAATAGAACAATCAACTTCCTCGACATCACTTTAAATATAAATGATAATAAAATAGAAACTACAGTATACAGGAAACCTACTTCCAACAACACCACAATACATTACAAATCTAACCACCCCTGGACACACAAAATTAACACTTACAGTAACATGATAAATAAAGCAATAAAATACACACAGGATAACAAACAAAAATTAAATGAAGAATTAGATAACATTACAAAAATAGCAATAGAAAATGGATACAACAAACACATTATAAAAAATATATACAATAAATTCACAAAAAAACCTAACCTCAACACAACACTACAACCGGAACACGAAAACAATAAAAATAAAAAAATCTACCTAAAATATAAATATACCAATAACAAAATAGAAAAAATAACGAATATATACAACAAAGAATACTACACTCCAACTTACAAACCAAACAACAAAATAATAAAATATCTTAGTAACAAAAACCACATAATAAATTCAGAAAATCATAACCTATCAGGAATCTACAAAATCACTTGCAACAACTGTAACGCCTTTTACATAGGAAAAACATCCAGAACGTTTAAAATAAGATTTGAAGAACATTATAGAGCATTCAAAAATAAAAATTCTAAAGTATCAAATGTTGCAGCACACCTAATTTCCCATAAACACGAAATTACAAATTACGAAAATAACCTAACCATACTGGAAATAAATAACAACCCAATAGAACTAAACTCACTAGAAAAATACCACATTTATAAAAACATACACAACAACTTAATGAATTTACAAACAACATATACAGAAGACATACTATACAGAAACCTCATACACACAGATCAAGAAATAGTGCGCGTAACTTCTACAAACACCGGCTTCACGGACATAGCATCCACAGCAGAGAACAATCAGTGATTCGACAATGGTCAAAGACCGAAAGGTGCCTCATCACTCAAGGTAAAATTATTGCACTTAATGGTGGATAAAATTACTCAAAATTGGTAATTTATTAACTTCATAAAGTCAGTGCAACGGAAAAACAATGGATAATATTAAATATCAGGAATTTAATACCTACCAAGGTAAACAACTGTACCGTAAATATATTAACCTCAAAATCAAACTCCAGAATTGCATCAACAAAATACAATTTAATAAAAAATGCCTAACTCTTAATATAACACCAAAATACGCAAAATTACACATAAAAAATAAACAAAACACCATTATCAATAAAGCAACAAAAATAGCAGAATCACACATTATTAAACAAAACATTAAAGCTGCCTACCACAAAAAAAGCCAAATCAATTTACAACTATACACTACCAATTTGGAATTAATGAAAACTTTTGACACTCTCACACCTATTATTCACGAAAAAATACAACAAATTATAATAAAACATAAAACAAATACTATTAACAGACAAAACAAAAAAATCGAAAATTTATCAAAACAACTTAACCTAAAAAATAGCCTAAAAAATAGCCTAGCACCAATCCACTCATCAAAACAACAACATAACCTAAAAAATAGCCCAGAACCAACCCACACCTCTAACAATAATAAATTCATAAACTTAACTAAAACAGAATTTACTGAAAAAGAAAAAATAATAATAACAAATTCCTTCAAATATAACCTACCTAACTTCAACAAAAAACAAATAATAAAAAACTTAATAGTTGACACAGAATCTAACATCCACAAAATTACCCACCAAAATACTGAACACATAAGAAATAACATTAATAATAAAATTAACCTAATAAAAACGGAAAAAAACAAAAAAACGGAACAATATATTAATAAAAAAGAAATTATAAAACTCAGAGAAAAACTAGAAAACAACGATTACTTAATATTAAAATCAGATAAAACAAATACTCCAGTAATAATAGAAAATACCAAATATATCGATTCAATGACTAACTACATAAAAGAAAACAAATACGAACAAATCCCAGACCCAACTAACAAATACCTTATTACAATAAAAAACTTAATAGTCACTCACCGTAACACCCTAAACTATAACAATAAATTAAAATACCACACAAGATTATACCCATTTAAACCATGCGCACCCGTATTATCAGGGATACCTAAAATCCATAAACCAAACACACCATTTAGACCACTAATAAATTTCACAACAGCACCATCTTACATAATCGCAAAAATCCTAGACAAAATCCTAAGGTCTAAAATACACATCAACAACACATACAATATAAAAAATGGATACGAATTAATTAATAAAATAAAAACGATAAAAACAAACAGCAACACAAAAATAATAAGTTATGACATAACTAACATGTACCCTAGTATCCCAATAGAAGAAACCATTGAAATAATAAAAAACAAACTGATACACAATAACGAAAAAAGTAACATAATAGATAGTATCATTACGCTAACCAAACACATATGTAACCAAAATTACTTCCAATTTAACAATAAATATTATAAACAAACAACAGGTCTCCCAATGGGTTCACCCATTTCATCTGTCATGTCAGAAATATATTTACAACACTTTGAACAAATAATAATTAAACCTATAATAAACACACACAATATCTTACTATGGACAAGATATGTAGACGATATACTTGTAATATTCCAACCTACCATTCACAACGAACACCTCATAATATTAAACAAACTAAATACATACAACGAAAACATACAATTCACCGTTGAAACAGAAATAAATAGAACAATCAACTTCCTCGACATCACTTTAAATATAAATGATAATAAAATAGAAACTACAGTATACAGGAAACCTACTTCCAACAACACCACAATACATTACAAATCTAACCACCCCTGGACACACAAAATTAACACTTACAGTAACATGATAAATAAAGCAATAAAATACACACAGGATAACAAACAAAAATTAAATGAAGAATTAGATAACATTACAAAAATAGCAATAGAAAATGGATACAACAAACACATTATAAAAAATATATACAATAAATTCACAAAAAAACCTAACCTCAACACAACACTACAACCGGAACACGAAAACAATAAAAATAAAAAAATCTACCTAAAATATAAATATACCAATAACAAAATAGAAAAAATAACGAATATATACAACAAAGAATACTACACTCCAACTTACAAACCAAACAACAAAATAATAAAATATCTTAGTAACAAAAACCACATAATAAATTCAGAAAATCATAACCTATCAGGAATCTACAAAATCACTTGCAACAACTGTAACGCCTTTTACATAGGAAAAACATCCAGAACGTTTAAAATAAGATTTGAAGAACATTATAGAGCATTCAAAAATAAAAATTCTAAAGTATCAAATGTTGCAGCACACCTAATTTCCCATAAACACGAAATTACAAATTACGAAAATAACCTAACCATACTGGAAATAAATAACAACCCAATAGAACTAAACTCACTAGAAAAATACCACATTTATAAAAACATACACAACAACTTAATGAATTTACAAACAACATATACAGAAGACATACTATACAGAAACCTCATACACACAGATCAAGAAATAGTGCGCGTAACTTCTACAAACACCGGCTTCACGGACATAGCATCCACAGCAGAGAACAATCAGTGATTCGACAATGGTCAAAGACCGAAAGGTGCCTCATCACTCAAGGTAAAATTATTGCACTTAATGGTGGATAAAATTACTCAAAATTGGTAATTTATTAACTTCATAAAGTCAGTGCAACGGAAAAACAATGGATAATATTAAATATCAGGAATTTAATACCTACCAAGGTAAACAACTGTACCGTAAATATATTAACCTCAAAATCAAACTCCAGAATTGCATCAACAAAATACAATTTAATAAAAAATGCCTAACTCTTAATATAACACCAAAATACGCAAAATTACACATAAAAAATAAACAAAACACCATTATCAATAAAGCAACAAAAATAGCAGAATCACACATTATTAAACAAAACATTAAAGCTGCCTACCACAAAAAAAGCCAAATCAATTTACAACTATACACTACCAATTTGGAATTAATGAAAACTTTTGACACTCTCACACCTATTATTCACGAAAAAATACAACAAATTATAATAAAACATAAAACAAATACTATTAACAGACAAAACAAAAAAATCGAAAATTTATCAAAACAACTTAACCTAAAAAATAGCCTAAAAAATAGCCTAGCACCAATCCACTCATCAAAACAACAACATAACCTAAAAAATAGCCCAGAACCAACCCACACCTCTAACAATAATAAATTCATAAACTTAACTAAAACAGAATTTACTGAAAAAGAAAAAATAATAATAACAAATTCCTTCAAATATAACCTACCTAACTTCAACAAAAAACAAATAATAAAAAACTTAATAGTTGACACAGAATCTAACATCCACAAAATTACCCACCAAAATACTGAACACATAAGAAATAACATTAATAATAAAATTAACCTAATAAAAACGGAAAAAAACAAAAAAACGGAACAATATATTAATAAAAAAGAAATTATAAAACTCAGAGAAAAACTAGAAAACAACGATTACTTAATATTAAAATCAGATAAAACAAATACTCCAGTAATAATAGAAAATACCAAATATATCGATTCAATGACTAACTACATAAAAGAAAACAAATACGAACAAATCCCAGACCCAACTAACAAATACCTTATTACAATAAAAAACTTAATAGTCACTCACCGTAACACCCTAAACTATAACAATAAATTAAAATACCACACAAGATTATACCCATTTAAACCATGCGCACCCGTATTATCAGGGATACCTAAAATCCATAAACCAAACACACCATTTAGACCACTAATAAATTTCACAACAGCACCATCTTACATAATCGCAAAAATCCTAGACAAAATCCTAAGGTCTAAAATACACATCAACAACACATACAATATAAAAAATGGATACGAATTAATTAATAAAATAAAAACGATAAAAACAAACAGCAACACAAAAATAATAAGTTATGACATAACTAACATGTACCCTAGTATCCCAATAGAAGAAACCATTGAAATAATAAAAAACAAACTGATACACAATAACGAAAAAAGTAACATAATAGATAGTATCATTACGCTAACCAAACACATATGTAACCAAAATTACTTCCAATTTAACAATAAATATTATAAACAAACAACAGGTCTCCCAATGGGTTCACCCATTTCATCTGTCATGTCAGAAATATATTTACAACACTTTGAACAAATAATAATTAAACCTATAATAAACACACACAATATCTTACTATGGACAAGATATGTAGACGATATACTTGTAATATTCCAACCTACCATTCACAACGAACACCTCATAATATTAAACAAACTAAATACATACAACGAAAACATACAATTCACCGTTGAAACAGAAATAAATAGAACAATCAACTTCCTCGACATCACTTTAAATATAAATGATAATAAAATAGAAACTACAGTATACAGGAAACCTACTTCCAACAACACCACAATACATTACAAATCTAACCACCCCTGGACACACAAAATTAACACTTACAGTAACATGATAAATAAAGCAATAAAATACACACAGGATAACAAACAAAAATTAAATGAAGAATTAGATAACATTACAAAAATAGCAATAGAAAATGGATACAACAAACACATTATAAAAAATATATACAATAAATTCACAAAAAAACCTAACCTCAACACAACACTACAACCGGAACACGAAAACAATAAAAATAAAAAAATCTACCTAAAATATAAATATACCAATAACAAAATAGAAAAAATAACGAATATATACAACAAAGAATACTACACTCCAACTTACAAACCAAACAACAAAATAATAAAATATCTTAGTAACAAAAACCACATAATAAATTCAGAAAATCATAACCTATCAGGAATCTACAAAATCACTTGCAACAACTGTAACGCCTTTTACATAGGAAAAACATCCAGAACGTTTAAAATAAGATTTGAAGAACATTATAGAGCATTCAAAAATAAAAATTCTAAAGTATCAAATGTTGCAGCACACCTAATTTCCCATAAACACGAAATTACAAATTACGAAAATAACCTAACCATACTGGAAATAAATAACAACCCAATAGAACTAAACTCACTAGAAAAATACCACATTTATAAAAACATACACAACAACTTAATGAATTTACAAACAACATATACAGAAGACATACTATACAGAAACCTCATACACACAGATCAAGAAATAGTGCGCGTAACTTCTACAAACACCGGCTTCACGGACATAGCATCCACAGCAGAGAACAATCAGTGATTCGACAATGGTCAAAGACCGAAAGGTGCCTCATCACTCAAGGTAAAATTATTGCACTTAATGGTGGATAAAATTACTCAAAATTGGTAATTTATTAACTTCATAAAGTCAGTGCAACGGAAAAACAATGGATAATATTAAATATCAGGAATTTAATACCTACCAAGGTAAACAACTGTACCGTAAATATATTAACCTCAAAATCAAACTCCAGAATTGCATCAACAAAATACAATTTAATAAAAAATGCCTAACTCTTAATATAACACCAAAATACGCAAAATTACACATAAAAAATAAACAAAACACCATTATCAATAAAGCAACAAAAATAGCAGAATCACACATTATTAAACAAAACATTAAAGCTGCCTACCACAAAAAAAGCCAAATCAATTTACAACTATACACTACCAATTTGGAATTAATGAAAACTTTTGACACTCTCACACCTATTATTCACGAAAAAATACAACAAATTATAATAAAACATAAAACAAATACTATTAACAGACAAAACAAAAAAATCGAAAATTTATCAAAACAACTTAACCTAAAAAATAGCCTAAAAAATAGCCTAGCACCAATCCACTCATCAAAACAACAACATAACCTAAAAAAATAGCCCAGAACCAACCCACACCTCTAACAATAATAAATTCATAAACTTAACTAAAACAGAATTTACTGAAAAAGAAAAAATAATAATAACAAATTCCTTCAAATATAACCTACCTAACTTCAACAAAAAACAAATAATAAAAAACTTAATAGTTGACACAGAATCTAACATCCACAAAATTACCCACCAAAATACTGAACACATAAGAAATAACATTAATAATAAAATTAACCTAATAAAAACGGAAAAAAAAACAAAAAAACGGAACAATATATTAATAAAAAAGAAATTATAAAACTCAGAGAAAAACTAGAAAACAACGATTACTTAATATTAAAATCAGATAAAACAAATACTCCAGTAATAATAGAAAATACCAAATATATCGATTCAATGACTAACTACATAAAAGAAAAACAAATACGAACAAATCCCAGACCCAACTAACAAAATACCTTATTACAATAAAAAACTTAATAGTCACTCACCGTAACACCCTAAACTATAACAATAAATTAAAAATACCACACAAGATTATACCCATTTAAACCATGCGCATCCCGTATTATCAGGGATACTAAAATCCATAAACCAAACACACCATTTAGACCACTAATAAATTTCACAACAGCACCATCTTACATAATCGCAAAAATCCTAGACAAAATCCTAAGGTCTAAAATACACATCAACAACACATACAATATAAAAAATGGATACGAATTAATTAATAAAATAAAAACGATAAAAAACAAACAGCAACACAAAAATAATAAGTTATGACATAACTAACATGTACCCTAGTATCCCAATAGAAGAAACCATTGAAATAATAAAAAACAAACTGATACACAATAACGAAAAAAGTAACATAATAGATAGTATCATTACGCTAACCAAACACATATGTAACCAAAATTACTTCCAATTTAACAATAAATATTATAAACAAACAACAGGTCTCCCAATGGGTTCACCCATTTCATCTGTCATGTCAGAAATATATTTACAACACTTTGAACAAATAATAATTAAACCTATAATAAACACACACAATATCTTACTATGGACAAGATATGTAGACGATATACTTGTAATATTCCAACCTACCATTCACAACGAACACCTCATAATATTAAACAAACTAAATACATACAACGAAAACATACAATTCACCGTTGAAACAGAAATAAATAGAACAATCAACTTCCTCGACATCACTTTAAATATAAATGATAATAAAATAGAAACTACAGTATACAGGAAACCTACTTCCAACAACACCACAATACATTACAAATCTAACCACCCCTGGACACACAAAATTAACACTTACAGTAACATGATAAATAAAGCAATAAAATACACACAGGATAACAAACAAAAATTAAATGAAGAATTAGATAACATTACAAAAATAGCAATAGAAAATGGATACAACAAACACATTATAAAAAATATATACAATAAATTCACAAAAAAACCTAACCTCAACACAACACTACAACCGGAACACGAAAACAATAAAAATAAAAAAATCTACCTAAAATATAAATATACCAATAACAAAATAGAAAAAATAACGAATATATACAACAAAGAATACTACACTCCAACTTACAAACCAAACAACAAAATAATAAAATATCTTAGTAACAAAAACCACATAATAAATTCAGAAAATCATAACCTATCAGGAATCTACAAAATCACTTGCAACAACTGTAACGCTCTTTACATAGGAAAAACATCCAGAACGTTTAAAATAAGATTTGAAGAACATTATAGAGCATTCAAAAATAAAAATTCTAAAGTATCAAATGTTGCAGCACACCTAATTTCCCATAAACACGAAATTACAAATTACGAAAATAACCTAACCATACTGGAAATAAATAACAACCCAATAGAACTAAACTCACTAGAAAAATACCACATTTATAAAAACATACACAACAACTTAATGAATTTACAAACAACATATACAGAAGACATACTATACAGAAACCTCATACACACAGATCAAGAAATAGTGCGCGTAACTTCTACAAACACCGGCTTCACGGACATAGCATCCACAGCAGAGAACAATCAGTGATTCGACAATGGTCAAAGACCGAAAGGTGCCTCATCACTCAAGGTAAAATTATTGCACTTAATGGTGGATAAAATTACTCAAAATTGGTAATTTATTAACTTCATAAAGTCAGTGCAACGGAAAAAACAATGGATAATATTAAATATCAGGAATTTAATACCTACCAAGGTAAACAACTGTACCGTAAATATATTAACCTCAAAATCAAACTCCAGAATTGCATCAACAAAATACAATTTAATAAAAAATGCCTAACTCTTAATATAACACCAAAATACGCAAAATTACACATAAAAAATAAACAAAACACCATTATCATATAAAGCAACAAAAATAGCAGAATCACACATTATTAAACAAAACATTAAAGCTGCCTACCACAAAAAAAGCCAAATCAATTTACAACTATACACTACCAATTTGGAATTAATGAAAACTTTTGACACTCTCACACCTATTATTCACGAAAAAATACAACAAATTATAATAAAACATAAAACAAATACTATTAACAGACAAAACAAAAAAATCGAAAATTTATCAAAACAACTTAACCTAAAAAATAGCCTAAAAAATAGCCTAGCACCAATCCACTCATCAAAACAACAACATAACCTAAAAAATAGCCCAGAACCAACCCACACCTCTAACAATAATAAATTCATAAACTTAACTAAAACAGAATTTACTGAAAAAGAAAAAATAATAATAACAAATTCCTTCAAATATAACCTACCTAACTTCAACAAAAAACAAATAATAAAAAACTTAATAGTTGACACAGAATCTAACATCCACAAAATTACCCACCAAAATACTGAACACATAAGAAATAACATTAATAATAAAATTAACCTAATTAAAAACGGAAAAAAACAAAAAAACGGAACAATATATTAATAAAAAAGAAATTATAAAACTCAGAGAAAAACTAGAAAACAACGATTACTTAATATTAAAATCAGATAAAACAAATACTCCAGTTAATAATAGAAAATACCAAATATATCGATTCAATGACTAACTACATAAAAGAAAACAAATACGA
>JBAIZL010000277.1:0-16375 GCA_036971475.1 Prosapia bicincta | reverse complement strand
TGGTGGAGTGTTCACTGCGGAAACCAAATTGCTCCGGTCTGATGACGGTAGCCAGATATTGGAGTAGCCTCTCATTTAATAGCCTCTCGAAAACTTTGGATAAATTTGGAAGTAAGGATATAGGCCGGAAGTTTTGTGGGAAGAGAGCGGACTTACCGGGCTTGCGGATTAGGACTACTTTTGCTCCCTTCCACGATGCGGGGTAGTGTCGTGTTCGCATGATTCCATTGAACAGATTTGTGATAGACATTAGCATAGGGAGTGGGACTATCTTGAGGGCGTGGTTGGATATGTTATCCAAACCAGGGGCCCTGCGGGTGTTTAGTTGTTGAATGGTTTGCGCCACCTGATCACTGGTGATCAGGTCTGGAGTCGGCCCAGGTGGGCCATTTAGATAGTGTTCAAGATAGTCCTCCACATGTTCTACATGTTCGTCGTCGTAGATGTTTGGGTTGGGCGTGAACTGGTCCTCTAGGGAATCAGCGAACGTTTCGGCCTTATCCTCTGGGGAGTAAACTAGGCCACGCTGGCCATGAAGCGGATTTCTTGGCGTTTTGGTAGCTAAGAGCTGGCGATTTAGTTTCCACAGAGAACCGTTCTCTGTGTTCACTGTGGACAGAAAGTTTGACCATTCCTCCACAGCATGGGCTTCTAGTAAGGACTTTACTAGCTGGGTCTGAGCGTTCAGTTCCCTCTTGACCGAGGGTGCACGGGTGAATTGCCATGTTCGGCGCAGTCGGCGTTTTTTCGCCAGCTCTCTTTGGATGTGGGGTGGAAGTTCAGTCTTGTCACCACTACGAGTAGTGGTGTAGGAGCTGACCTCGGCTGCATGTGACAGGGCTGCCTGTATGTTTTCTGCCTCCCGATCGACATCCCCGCCAACGTCAATCGGGTTGCCATAGTCCGGTGATGTTCTTAGAAGGCACTCGTTGAAGCGTCTCCAGTTAGTTTTGGTTAACACCTTGGCTGGGGGGAAGCGACTTGCTATGGGGTCACCAAGTGTTAATAGAATGGGGTTGTGGTCGGAGCTGAGGTCGTTGATGTTGACTAGAGCGTGTCTGATGGTGATGTTTTGTAGTACGGCAATGTCCAGGACATCAGGCCTATGCCTGTGGTTGAATGGGTAATGGGTGGGTTCAGCTGGACCCAGTACTTTTAGGTTGGGCCTATTGGCCAGATATCTGTGGAGGACATTGCCGTGAGCGTTTCTGACATTTGAGTTCCACATTGGGTGTTTGGAGTTCAGATCGCCCATTAGTATAATGGGGTCGCCAGTGCTGAATATGTTTTCGAGGTCGGAGCGGAGTAGCTGTCTCCCAGGTTGTAGGTATGCTGAGATAATGTGAAGGTTTGTGCCTTCGTAGTGCGCTTGAACACAGGTGTGTTCAATGCAGGTGTTGGGAAAACTCGGTAGAACCTGGTGAGCTATCCTTCTGTGAACCAACACCGCTGTGCCTCCAGACGGGCGGTGGCTCATTGTGAGTGGGCGATCTGTGCGGTAGGTGTTGTAGCATGGAATGTTGAAACTGTTGGAGGCAGTTAGAAAGGTTTCGGATATAAGGGCAATGTCGATGTCGTTGGACCTTAGGAAGTGCCGGAGCTCCGCCTTTCTGGCGGCTACTCCGCGGGCATTCCATGCCACAATCTTTAGTTGTCTAGTCATGTTGGACTAGAAGGCTTATGAGGGAGGATATGACGTTTATCATGATCGTTTTAAGATCGTCAGTTTGGGTGACGGTCATTAGAATACCCTGCAGCCATACAAGGAGGTCAGACTTTTTGATATAGGAGGAGGTGTCCACAGGCGGAGCCCTATCCTCTGCTGGTTTGACGGGTGCTTTTTGGATCTGAGGGGCTGCTTTTGCCTGAGTTTGAGGCGGGTTGGTCTTTTTAGGGACCGGGATTGCCGCTTTGGCGGGTTTTGAGACTGTGGGTTTCTTGGGGGCTACGACTTTGGCATAGCTTTTGGTCGGGGTGGGTAGTGCGGACACCTTGGTTGCTGGTGGGGGAGTTGTGGTAGGCTGAACTTCCTGTGGGGGAGTCACTACCGGTGCTACAGATGCCGGAGTCGGCTTCTGTGTTGGTGGAGACACCTGCTTTGTAGCCGATTTGCGGGCATTCCCCACAGCCCGCCGGGTGTATTCCGCGTAGGCAGAACACCCCCGGTAGTTGGCTGGGTGGTCACCACCACAATTGGCGCACTTAGGAGGCGTCTCCTTATCTTTTTGGCAATCAGCCCTGTCATGGTCTCCGGCGCATTTCAAGCACCGGAGTTGTAGATGGCAGTTCAGCGATGAATGGCCAAACTTTTGACATCTGTAGCACTGAGCGGCTCCAGGTTTGGAATTGTAGTTTTCGACTGTGACATTTATGTATAGCATCGAGGAGATGTCGTAGACCTCGCGGACGTTTTCGGTGCGTCGGAGGCTTATGAGGAAGACATTTATTGGCTTTTTGTCCTTGTTTTTAAGGGCGATGATTGACATGGGTTCCAGGCCCATAGTTTTGAGTTCGTCTGCGACCTCTGACGCAGGCGTGTCGTGAGGTAGGCCCTTAATGACTACCTTCACCTCCCTCTCCGCCAAGGGGGTGAAGGTATGGAATGGTGTATTGTGTTGGACAAGGATCGTCTGCACTTTTCTGAAGTGCAGGATGGTAGTGGCCTGGACCCTGAAAGTTTTTCCTCGACAGGTGATGTCGAGTTTACCATCAGTGGCTAATTGTATTTCTTTGGCGATGGTTCGCCAATTGGTTGGAGCATCAAGAAGGATAGGTGGAATTTTTTCCTTCTTTGGTACTTCCGCAGTGGCGGGTTTAGTTGAGCTGTCGCTCGATGATGAGTTTGAGGTCCGACGTCTCTTGACGGTGGTGAAACCGTCAGAGGATGCAGACGGCTGTGGGTCAGGCTGTGGTTTGGGTTGGCTCGAGATTTGAGCGCTTGTAGATGGTGTGATGGTAGTGGGCTGGATGGGTTTGTTTTGGCCCTTGAAAGGGCCATTTGGAGATTTGGGCCTGATAAATACAGGCATTAGCTTGGAGGACGAATCCTCAAGCTTCGCTTGCCGCGAGGCAATTCGTTTGACTGTACGTGGTGATGGTGGTGGGGTTTTGTTTGTGATTTCGTTGGGACTCCGGTCGCGTTGACCAGAGTCTGAACCTTGGCGGGGCATTCCGAAGTGGTACGCCCCAGATAAATATGGCTCTGAAGGAGCAACAGTCAATCGCTAATTAATATATTATACGCCAGGCAAGAAGCAAGTACGTATAAGTTATTAACAGAATACAATTTTTACCGTTGCTTACGCAACAGTGTTTAATTTGGAAAATTTGGCAAAATTTTGTTATTTTTATGTTAGTTTAGTCTAATACTTACGCAATAACAATGTGCAACGGGCCGAATTGTTGCACCAGACACTTTTATAGCACTACCTAAGCGGCAGAAGCGTTTAGTCGGCACATGTTTTGACGTACTGGCATAAATGTTAATTTTAAAAGAATTTGGTTAAATTTGATTTAAAAAATGTTTGAAATATTAAGTAAACTGTGAAGCACTGTCACTGTGAAAATTTTGAATAGATTTTGTACACAATTTTTCGCTAGAATAGCGAAAAATGAATATTAGGAAAACACTGAATTTAAAAGTTTAAGTTTCACTGATTTGTTTTATAGCGTTCACTATAAGGTCGTTGCCGATTCAACTTCACTAGCACTGGAATAACCTGTGACGTCACGGCCACACCTGTCCTTTTGGCGGGAACTACCACAAAGCGATGTGCACTGTATAACTTCTCACACGAGACTTTTAAAATTGCCCCTTGCACCTTCCATAATATAGCCACCGTTCGGTCCGGACGCGAGCCAATAGGAGCCTTTCCGACGTCCTATTGGTTAGATTTACACATAACTTTACAACGTAAATGAGCGGCTTACAAGGTTGGTCCAACAAAGCACAAAAAAGGCTCCTGGGCCAGACACCATAACCAACACAACTCTTAAAAACCTCACGGAGAAAGCAATAACGTACCTAACGAACATTTACAATGCTATCCTCCGAACACAACATTTCCCGGAAGCTTGGAAGGAGGCCAAAATATTGGTTTTCCCCAAACCGGGAAAAGACAAAAACAAAGCTGACTCGTACAGGCCTATCAGCTTGTTGAATACGATGGGCAAAGTATTTGAAAAAATACTGCTCCAGAGGATCAACAAGCACCTACACACACACAACATACTGCGGCCGGAGCAATTCGGCTTCAGGACCAAACACTCGGCCACGCATCAGCTGATGAGAGTAGTTGAACACGCGACCAGGGGGTTCAACGAAAACCGCTCAACCGGGATTGTTTTCCTGGACATCGAGAAAGCCTTTGACAGGGTGTGGCACAACGGCCTTGTTCATAAACTACAAACCTATGGCTTCCCAGACGGGTTGATTCATCTGATTAGGTCATACTTGTCCCATCGCAAATTTAGGGTTGATGTAGATCAATCACAATCAACACTGAGAACTATACGGGCGGGAGTCCCACAGGGCTCAATCATTGGTCCCGTACTGTTCAACGTCTACATCAACGACATACCAACAACACCAAACACTCAGGTGGCTATATTTGCAGATGACACCGCGTTATCCGCTCAGTCCTGGAAACCCCTTATGATACATACAAGACTCCAGGAACACCTCACAACACTCGAAACATGGCTGAGTCACTGGAGGGTAAAAGTCAATGTGGCCAAGTGCCAGGCGCTCTTGCTCTCCAAACGGACCAAACACAAACTTGACGCTCCACTAACATTATTAGGCGAAAACATTCACTGGGGGACCCAGGCTAAGTACCTCGGTGTCATTCTGGACCGGGCCCTGACCTGGGGACCTCACATAGACCACACATTAAAAAAAGCAACAATCAGACTGAAACAACTGTACCCTATGCTTAACCGTACAAGCCCGCTTTCATTACGGGCGGCCACCACAATTTACGTGACCATGTTGCGAAGCATTATTACTTACGCCTCACCCGTCTGGGGCCACGCAGGCAATACACGCACACGCAGACTCCAGTTATTCCAGAACAAAGTTTTGAGAATAATCACGAAGGCACCTAGATGCACAAGGCTAGCCATACTACACACAGACTTGAAAGTGCCTTTCTTACAACAACACATCCGACACTTAGCACTTAGGTTCTACAAACAGGCTCACGCACACACTACATCAACACTAATCTCCTCACTGGGTAGATACGACCCCACACACGATAGGCATAGACGGCCGCTGTCCATTCTGTGCGTTCGGGAAACTACATAAACACTACACTCAGTGCATGAACTAACGGACCTGCTCTGTTTCAGATGAAGCGGGGGCACATCCAAAGGGACGCAGAAACGCCCCAACGGACGCACTAATTTTAATTGCATGCACATTTCAGTTTCGAGTAGGCTGCAGAAGAAGAAGTGCACGCAAACTCCCACAACATAGCCTCACTAACAAGGTATATGTAAAGGTATTACCTATCCCTAACCTATAGAATAAGGCAACCTAGCCCCCAGGGTTCCTGCATGATCTATCGCGGGATTTTTCCTGTCAGGGTTATTTCTTGGCAGGTTTTTTCATCCCGCCCTTACGCGACACTTAACGTTCTGCTTCATTTCACTATCTCCTGATTTTCCATGGAAAGAGCTCATCAGCTTGGTACATGGACAGTCTTCCTGAATCCTTCACGCGCGTTAGGGATACTAACCGCATGCGCATGTGAGACGGAGGCAGCTCGCTAGAGGTTGGCTGCCACGAGGGCTGAGCGGGCTTTGGGGGCTCAGACCCGGGGGGAGGGGAAAAAAAAAAAAAAAAAAAAAAAAAAAAAAAAAAAAAAAAAAAAAAAAAAAAAAAAAATTGGTCCAACATACTCGTCCGTCGACAGTATAGAGACCAACATGCCTCCAAAAGCCAGCGGTAAAGCAGTGAAGAAGGCCGGCAAGGCCCAGAAGAACATCACCAAGGGAGATAAGAAAAAGAAGCGCAAGAGGAAGGAATCTTACGCTATCTACATATACAAGGTACTGAAGCAGGTCCACCCCGACACTGGCGTTTCGTCCAAGGCCATGAGCATCATGAACAGCTTTGTAAACGACATATTCGAGCGCATCGCCGCCGAAGCGTCTCGCCTCGCCCACTACAATAAGCGTTCAACAATCACCTCCAGGGAGATCCAGACTGCCGTCAGGCTTCTCCTTCCCGGCGAGTTGGCCAAGCACGCTGTGAGCGAAGGTACTAAGGCGGTTACTAAGTACACCAGCTCTAAGTAAAGCGTCCGTCGTCTGTAATAATCGGCCCTTCTAAGGGCCAATAAACACGTTCATATATTCAGTTACAAAGTGGCTGTGTCTCGGTGGGTGTTTGCAATAAACTTTAGATTAACGTTCAATTTATTTGAACTTTGACCCGTTTACATATATGTATGTTATACCACGTTTTAACTTTGTTCAAGTGTGCGTACGTACCCCTTGGGTAGGTAGGTTGATGTGATTTAATATTTTATGAACACACCACACACTGCGGACGCAGCCTATCTTTGTAGCCGAAAATATTTATTAAAACACACTATATTATTATATGGGTATGTAGGGAGAGGGGGTGGGGTGGGGGTTAAGAAAAAGAATGCCTTAATTAATAACAATTTTTTCTCCTTCTTCCCCGTCCATCATGTCTGACGAACTTGTAATATTGTGAGTCGTATAAGAATTTAAAAAAAAAAAAAAAAAAAAAAAAAATATATATATATATATATATATATATATATGTATATATAGTAATAATAAAGATATAAATAAAAAGTAACTCACGGCCAGGCGGGCCGATATGGTAGAGGACAAAGGTGTTGTACAAAATTCACAACAGCCGACGGCAGAATGAATTATAATATCCTGTATTGGCCCTAAGAAGGGCCGTTGGTGTTTCGTTACAAAACCGTCTTCATAGCCGATAAGCGTCTAAGCACGCTCGCCGCGTATGCGCCTGGCGAGCTGTATGTCCTTCGGCATGATGGTGACTCGTTTGGCGTGGATTGCGCACAAGTTTGTGTCTTCGAAAAGACCGACCAAATACGCCTCGCTTGCCTCCTGTAAGGCCATTACCGCCGAACTCTGGAAACGCAAATCGGTCTTGAAGTCCTGCGCTATTTCTCTGACCAGCCGTTGGAAGGGCAGCTTGCGGATCAAGAGCTCGGTGCTCTTTTGGTAACGCCTGATCTCACGGAGAGCGACCGTGCCGGGCCTGTAACGGTGAGGCTTCTTAACTCCGCCGGTAGCCGGGGCGCTCTTCCTGGCCGCCTTGGTGGCCAGCTGCTTCCTCGGCGCCTTGCCTCCGGTCGATTTCCTTGCCGTCTGCTTTGTGCGAGCCATTTCGGTGGTGTGGTGCGTTGGTTTTAGAAGAATATGGTTCCGACCGCCAGTTTTTCGCTATTTATATTGTTGTAACTAGCCATTAGCCGTCCCATTGGCTATCGACCAACGCCCAATCGGCGTCGACAAGCCGACACTTTACAAAGTGTATATATTAAGACGCCTGGGCGGTCTGACGCCATAAGCTACTCTCCATTTTGGCGACAGCAGCGGTAAGATATTCTACTAGCAGCCTATAAAGATGACCGGACGCGGTAAAGGAGGCAAAGGACTGGGCAAAGGCGGCGCAAAGAGGCACAGGAAAGTGTTGCGCGACAACATCCAGGGTATCACCAAGCCAGCGATCCGTCGTCTCGCCAGGCGCGGCGGCGTGAAGCGTATCTCCGGTCTGATCTACGAAGAGACCCGCGGCGTGCTGAAGGTGTTTTTGGAGAACGTGATCAGGGACGCCGTAACGTATACCGAACACGCCAAGAGGAAAACGGTGACCGCAATGGACGTCGTGTACGCCCTTAAACGTCAAGGCAGGACTCTGTACGGGTTCGGCGGTTAAGCAGCACGGCCTTCTCTACGTCGCCTGCTACACACTACTTGTGTCGGTAACAAAAGGCCCTTTTCAGGGCCACGAATTATCTTGTCTATTTCGTTTTATTGCGAGTTTTCTTCTTTTTTTTTTTCTGTTTTTTTTTTTTCGTTCCGTCGCTAGCTATGTAGTTATACGACTTGTGAGCTATATATAACACGGAGTTGCTCGTCAGCGACGAGTTATTTATTAATTGTTTATAATAATAAATAGCAAACTGTGTATACGATTAATTGAACTTGCTTGCCACTCGACCTAGGTTACGTATATTTTTCTGAATTGTAATTATTATTAATTAATATTAAAAATATTATTAAAGTATGTGAAATTATTATTATATATGCGGCTCAAAATTTAGTACCCACACGTTTTATTTGTCACTTTTCATAAATTTTACTCTTCCAGTTTCCAGATTACTATTACTTGCACGCACACTCCTTACAGGTCTATATGTGGCTTACAACAAGGTAGTTTGTTAGTGTTTGCATGTCATTACGTAGTTATAGTAGATAAAAAGATATACGTTGATAAAAGATATGGAATTACGGTGATCATCGGTCGCACAACACCTCGTGATGATCGGTCGCTAGGCGTAGCTTACTACTATAACGACATCATTCGTTGAATGCTACACGTTCGTGTTGGTAGTTCTCACAGACACATTTTATTTATTTATGATTGTTTTCTGATTACTACCTAATAATATATAAGTTGGTTTCTAGGAATTATATATTTCCCGCTACGTACACGTTCGTATGTCACTTCATAACGTAGCGGCTCTTTCAATTACTCTCATATCTTACGAATTTATATATATTTGTTTTTTTTTGTTTTTTCAATATTATTTTTTGTATAAAATTATGTTGGCAGACAAACATGCAATTTCCCCTGTAACGGACGTAAAAACCAACGACGTTAGACGAATGTTAATGCATTTAGGTCGAACGAGCACAGGCCTTTGCCGGTTATGGGTAGATATTTATAAACACACGCCGGAAGGAGAGGTCAGGCTGTAAAGTTGTAACGATAACGAAGTGAATTGCTCTTTTTAGCGCTTGTCGGACGGTATATTTCGTCAAATACGTTAAAATACGCATCACGTTTAAGATACTGCAGATTATTAGGAGGCCGCTATCCGCTAGGATTCTTAGCACGAGTTTTGCCGAACTCCAACTTCGAACATAATTTTCTAATACTTGCAGACCTTATGTCGAACCGAACGGCACCGGATTTTGCGGCTACAAGTGTCTGCTTCGCAACGCGATATACCGATTCCCGGTGCATGCCATACCGGAGACGGATCGACGTCCGAACGTAAACGGTGTCGTTGACGACCGAAAACCACGCACGATTACGCCGTGCCGTACGGCGGCCGCGACTGCAATTCAAGTTACCGGAGCGTGTTTTAATTGAAGCGCAACGTTTTCTAAACACTTCTGACCGAAGTAATATCGCTTAAGTGCTTTATTTATCGCCGTATACGGCCAGAAAACGGACCGTTAACCATTCCGACATAAAACGAAATAAAATAAAGTCCTGTTTCACATCGTTCTGTATAAGGTCCTTAGCGTTTGGTTAGGCAACGACTTTTAAAAATTCGCCGTAGCAACCAAATCTACTATGGCAGATACAGCTACAAACGTTCCAGCCCCGGCGGCCAGCCCGAAAAAGGCGAAAGCGGCGGCCAGCAAGAAGCCCAGGGTGAAGCCGGCCCATCCTCCTACTGCGGACATGGTGAACGCCGCTATCAAGAGTCTGAAGGAACGCGGTGGTTCTTCTCTGCAAGCGATCAAGAAGTACATCGCCGCAAACTACAAGGTCGACTCAGAAAAGTTCGCCCCGTTCATCAAGAAGTATTTGAAAGCGGCAGTCGCTTCCGGCGCTCTGGTACAGCCGAAAGGGAAAGGCGCGTCCGGATCGTTCAAGCTCTCCGGCGAAGGGAAAACGTCCGCCGTAAAAAAGGCTCCCGCCAAACAGCCGAAAGAAAAGAAGGCTGTCGCTTCGAAGAGCGCTCCCAAAAAGAAGACAGCGGCTGCCAAAAAGCCCGCCGCCGAGAAGAAGAAGGCGTCCAGCGCAAAGCCAAAAACACCTTCAAAGGCGAAGAGGACAGCCAAGCCGCCTACCAAAAAGCCGAAGACTCCGAAACCGAAAAAGGCTGCGGTGAAGAAGCCCAAATCGGCCAAGAAGGCTGCGCCAAAGAAAAAGTAGGAGACAACTACTCTCCGCGAGACCGGTGTGTTGTCCAAGAGCAATGGTCCTTATCAGGACCGCCAAAGATATCTCTTTCCGTTCGGTCTGTTGCTGGCGTTTGTGATCTCAAACCAGGGATGTATTGTAGCACTTCCCGCAATCGGCCCTCTTTCCAACAGACTGGATGGAAGAGTATATCGCGCGTTACAGCGCACACCGTTAACTTGGCAGATATATATATATATATATATATATATATATATATTATATATATATATATATATATATATATATACATATATATATATATATATATATATATATATATATATTATTTATTTATATATATATATTTATTTTATGTACGTGTATAATTTTTCCTCGTGTATTCGACGTTTTTTTTTTTTTTTTTTTTTTGACAAACAGAGTATCGAACTTGCTACTCGGTCAGTCAGCACCGAACGGCAGAGTGTAAAACGCAAGTGCTTATAATACACATACATATATATATATATATATATATATGTTTCAGCCTGAGCCTCTGAAGCGATATCGTTGTGTTGGCTACTGGCAGGGTATGGATAACGCCGAACAGGACGAAAAGTTTAATGTATATATAATGGCCCTTAAAAGGACCGTTTTGTTCGTCGGTAAGAAATTACCGACTTAGGCCTTCTTCTCCGTCTTTTTGGGCAAGAGTACGGCCTGGATGTTGGGCAGTACACCGCCTTGCGCTATCGTAACGCCGGACAACAGCTTGTTCAGCTCTTCGTCGTTACGTATGGCCAGCTGCAGGTGACGGGGAATGATCCTCGTCTTCTTGTTATCGCGGGCAGCGTTTCCTGCCAACTCGAGAACTTCGGCGGCCAGGTATTCCATAACGGCGGCCAAATAGACCGGCGCTCCGGCGCCTACTCTCTCGGCGTAGTTGCCTTTCCTTAGCAGCCTGTGGATCCTGCCGACCGGGAACTGAAGCCCGGCCCTCGACGACCTAGACTTGGACTTGCCCTTCACTTTACCTCCTTTACCGCGTCCAGACATTGTGTGTGTGTGCGACGTGAAGCTGTGGGATGTCGAAAATCTGTTTAAAATTGCCCCTTGCACCTTCCATAATATAGCCACCGTTCGGTCCGGACGCGAGCCAATAGGAGCCTTTCCGACGTCCTATTGGTTAGATTTACACATAACTTTACAACGTAAATGAGCGGCTTACAAGGTTGGTCCAACATACTCGTCCGTCGACAGTATAGAGACCAACATGCCTCCAAAAGCCAGCGGTAAAGCAGTGAAGAAGGCCGGCAAGGCCCAGAAGAACATCACCAAGGGAGATAAGAAAAAGAAGCGCAAGAGGAAGGAATCTTACGCTATCTACATATACAAGGTACTGAAGCAGGTCCACCCCGACACTGGCGTTTCGTCCAAGGCCATGAGCATCATGAACAGCTTTGTAAACGACATATTCGAGCGCATCGCCGCCGAAGCGTCTCGCCTCGCCCACTACAATAAGCGTTCAACAATCACCTCCAGGGAGATCCAGACTGCCGTCAGGCTTCTCCTTCCCGGCGAGTTGGCCAAGCACGCTGTGAGCGAAGGTACTAAGGCGGTTACTAAGTACACCAGCTCTAAGTAAAGCGTCCGTCGTCTGTAATAATCGGCCCTTCTAAGGGCCAATAAACACGTTCATATATTCAGTTACAAAGTGGCTGTGTCTCGGTGGGTGTTTGCAATAAACTTTAGATTAACGTTCAATTTATTTGAACTTTGACCCGTTTACATATATGTATGTTATACCACGTTTTAACTTTGTTCAAGTGTGCGTACGTACCCCTTGGGTAGGTAGGTTGATGTGATTTAATATTTTATGAACACACCACACACTGCGGACGCAGCCTATCTTTGTAGCCGAAAATATTTATTAAAACACACTATATTATTATATGGGTATGTAGGGAGAGGGGGTGGGGTGGGGGTTAAGAAAAAGAATGCCTTAATTAATAACAATTTTTTCTCCTTCTTCCCCGTCCATCATGTCTGACGAACTTGTAATATTGTGAGTCGTATAAGAATTTAAAAAAAAAAAAAAAAAAAAAAAAAATATATATATATATATATATATATATATATATGTATATATAGTAATAATAAAGATATAAATAAAAAGTAACTCACGGCCAGGCGGGCCGATATGGTAGAGGACAAAGGTGTTGTACAAAATTCACAACAGCCGACGGCAGAATGAATTATAATATCCTGTATTGGCCCTAAGAAGGGCCGTTGGTGTTTCGTTACAAAACCGTCTTCATAGCCGATAAGCGTCTAAGCACGCTCGCCGCGTATGCGCCTGGCGAGCTGTATGTCCTTCGGCATGATGGTGACTCGTTTGGCGTGGATTGCGCACAAGTTTGTGTCTTCGAAAAGACCGACCAAATACGCCTCGCTTGCCTCCTGTAAGGCCATTACCGCCGAACTCTGGAAACGCAAATCGGTCTTGAAGTCCTGCGCTATTTCTCTGACCAGCCGTTGGAAGGGCAGCTTGCGGATCAAGAGCTCGGTGCTCTTTTGGTAACGCCTGATCTCACGGAGAGCGACCGTGCCGGGCCTGTAACGGTGAGGCTTCTTAACTCCGCCGGTAGCCGGGGCGCTCTTCCTGGCCGCCTTGGTGGCCAGCTGCTTCCTCGGCGCCTTGCCTCCGGTCGATTTCCTTGCCGTCTGCTTTGTGCGAGCCATTTCGGTGGTGTGGTGCGTTGGTTTTAGAAGAATATGGTTCCGACCGCCAGTTTTTCGCTATTTATATTGTTGTAACTAGCCATTAGCCGTCCCATTGGCTATCGACCAACGCCCAATCGGCGTCGACAAGCCGACACTTTACAAAGTGTATATATTAAGACGCCTGGGCGGCTACTCCTCTCGCCTGTGCTTCGCGTGGATAGGGATCTGAACTCGGATCACTATCCTGTGATAATGACGGCACCAGGGAGCCCTCTTTGTAAGGAATCACGCAGGGTATTGAACTACCGACTGGCGGACTGGGATTTATTCCGGTCGCAGCTGGATATATCACTGCCCGCTTGCCTTGATGTCAACACCCCACACGACATAGACACAGCCGTCGGTAGCCTTACGGCGGCGATCAGGGCCGCAATAGACATTGCGGTACCAGTTAAATGTCAGCCCCGACACCACGTATACATTCCAAGGCACATACTAGCGCTCATCACCCGGAGAAACAGGCTCAGGCGGGCATTGCAACTAGGAGTAAACCGATGCGTACCGCACACAACACTAAATCGCCTTAAAAGGCAAATTAGGAAAGAGCTAATGCAATTTAGAGTCGATGGCTTCCAAGCACACCTGGCGACACTGAACACATCAGACACCCCGGTCTGGCCACTGGTCAAACACTTCACTCGAGAGCCGGTGCGCTATCCCCCTCTTATTGGCCCTAACGGACAGGTAAGCGACCCGGCGGACAAGGTGAATCTGTTTGCAGACACCCTGGAAGCTACGTTCCAACCGAACGATCATCCAGCTGATGCGGCACTCACTACCCAAATAGACTTAGAGACAACACAGTTTGCCTACTCACCAACATTCCAACCAAACACTGAAACTACGGCCATGGAAACAGTGTGGGCAATCTCACAAACAAGCACAAAAAAGGCTCCTGGGCCAGACACCATAACCAACACAACTCTTAAAAACCTCACGGAGAAAGCAATAACGCACCTAACGAACATTTACAATGCTATCCTCCGAACACAACATTTCCCGGAAGCTTGGAAGGAGGCCAAAATATTGGTTTTCCCCAAACCGGGAAAAGACAAAAACAAAGCTGACTCGTACAGGCCTATCAGCTTGTTGAATACGATGGGCAAAGTATTTGAAAAAATACTGCTCCAGAGGATCAACAAGCACCTACACACACACAACATACTGCGGCCGGAGCAATTCGGCTTCAGGACCAAACACTCGGCCACGCATCAGCTGATGAGAGTAGTTGAACACGCGACCAGGGGGTTCAACGAAAACCGCTCAACCGGGATTGTTTTCCTGGACATCGAGAAAGCCTTTGACAGGGTGTGGCACAACGGCCTTGTTCATAAACTACAAACCTATGGCTTCCCAGACGGGTTGATACATCTGATTAGATCATACTTGTCCCATCGCAAATTTAGGGTTGATGTAGATCAATCACAATCAACACTGAGAACTATACGGGCGGGAGTCCCACAGGGCTCAATCATTGGTCCCGTACTGTTCAACGTCTACATCAACGACATACCAACAACACCAAACACTCAGGTGGCTATATTTGCAGATGACACCGCGTTATCCGCTCAGTCCTGGAAACCCCTTATGATACACACAAGACTCCAGGAACACCTCACAACACTCGAAACATGGCTGAGACACTGGAGGGTAAAAGTCAATGTGGCCAAGTGCCAGGCGCTCTTGCTCTCCAAACGGACCAAACACAAACTTGACACTCCACTAACATTATTAGGCGAAAACATTCACTGGGGGACCCAGGCTAAGTACCTCGGTGTCATTCTGGACCGGGCCCTGACCTGGGGACCTCACATAGACCACACATTAAAAAAAGCAACAATCAGACTGAAACAACTGTACCCTATGCTTAACCGTACAAGCCCGCTTTCATTACGGGCGGCCACCACAATTTACGTGACCATGTTGCGAAGCATTATTACTTACGCCTCACCCGTCTGGGGCCACGCAGGCAATACACGCACACGCAGACTCCAGTTATTCCAGAACAAAGTTTTGAGAATAATCACGAAGGCACCTAGATGCACAAGGCTAGCCATACTACACACAGACTTGAAAGTGCCTTTCTTACAACAACACATCCGACACTTAGCACTTAGGTTCTACAAACAGGCTCACGCACACACTACATCAACACTAATCTCCTCACTGGGTAGATACGACCCCACACACGATAGGCATAGACGGCCGCTGTCCATTCTGTGCGTTCGGGAAACTACATAAACACTACACTCAGTGCATGAACTAACGGACCTGCTTTGTTTCAGATGAAGCGGGGGCACATCCAAAGGGACGCAGAAACGCCCCAACGGACGCACTAATTTTAATTGCATGCACATTTCAGTTTCGAGTAGGCTGCAGAAGAAGAAGTGCACGCAAACTCCCACAACATAGCCTCACTAACAAGGTATATGTAAAGGTATTACCTATCCCTAACCTATAGAATAAGGCAACCTAGCCCCCAGGGTTCCTGCATGATCTATCGCGGGATTTTTCCTGTCAGGGTTATTTCTTGGCAGGTTTTTTCATCCCGCCCTTACGCGACACTTAACGTTCTGTTTCATTTCACTATCTCCTGATTTTCCATGGAAAGAGCTCATCAGCTTGGTACATGGACAGTCTTCCTGAATCCTTCACGCGCGTTAGGGATACTAACCGCATGCGCATGTGAGACGGAGGCAGCTCGCTAGAGGTTGGCTGCCACGAGGGCTGAGCGGGCTTTGGGGGCTCAGACCCGGGGGGAAGGGAAAAAAAAAAAAAAAAAAAAAGGTCTGACGCCATAAGCTACTCTCCATTTTGGCGACAGCAGCGGTAAGATATTCTACTAGCAGCCTATAAAGATGACCGGACGCGGTAAAGGAGGCAAAGGACTGGGCAAAGGCGGCGCAAAGAGGCACAGGAAAGTGTTGCGCGACAACATCCAGGGTATCACCAAGCCAGCGATCCGTCGTCTCGCCAGGCGCGGCGGCGTGAAGCGTATCTCCGGTCTGATCTACGAAGAGACCCGCGGCGTGCTGAAGGTGTTTTTGGAGAACGTGATCAGGGACGCCGTAACGTATACCGAACACGCCAAGAGGAAAACGGTGACCGCAATGGACGTCGTGTACGCCCTTAAACGTCAAGGCAGGACTCTGTACGGGTTCGGCGGTTAAGCAGCACGGCCTTCTCTACGTCGCCTGCTACACACTACTTGTGTCGGTAACAAAAGGCCCTTTTCAGGGCCACGAATTATCTTGTCTATTTCGTTTTATTGCGAGTTTTCTTCTTTTTTTTTTTCTGTTTTTTTTTTTTCGTTCCGTCGCTAGCTATGTAGTTATACGACTTGTGAGCTATATATAACACGGAGTTGCTCGTCAGCGACGAGTTATTTATTAATTGTTTATAATAATAAATAGCAAACTGTGTATACGATTAATT
>JBAIZL010000276.1:65000-70000 GCA_036971475.1 Prosapia bicincta | reverse complement strand
TTTCGCCTTTAGGTTTTTCACCCAATGACTTGCGCACATGTTAGACTCCTTGGTCCGTGTTTCAAGACGGGTCGGATAAGTACCCAAAGCTGAAGCGTCGCTGTCTGGTGTTTTACACCGGCCCGACGACACGGCACGCCAACAGCGGATCGGTACGGGAGTCGGACCGAGGTGGTCCGAGCTCACCGAGACGCGACCGCGCTTGCGACCGGCCAAGGGCGCCTTACGGCGGTTCAACACCTGCATGCTTTACCGTCGGGCGTTCGGCCGGGACACCCGGAGTCCGGACGGCAACGCACAGGGCCGAAGCCAAGTGCGACCGCCGGTCTCCATCCGGGGCCGTAGGCCGCTACCCAACGGGTCGCGACGTCCTACTGAAGGAGAAATGCGGCTCCCCGCCGCCTCTTACCGCCGTAATCCAAGCCAACAGTCCATTCTCCCCGCTGACACCGGAGCGCCAACGGTTCGAACGTGTGGTTAGTCTGGCAGGCGGCAGTGCTGACGATACGTGAGAGCGTGAATCTCCCCGTTCGAACTTTCGGGTCTTTTCCGCTTACCCCTGAACGGTTTCACGTACTCTTGAACTCTCTCTTCAAAGTTCTTTTCAACTTTCCCTCACGGTACTTGTTCGCTATCGGTCTCGTGGTCATATTTAGCCTTAGATGGAGTTTACCACCCACTTAGGGCTGCACTCTCAAGCAACCCGACTCTAAGGAGAGACCCCACCCGGGCTCGGCTGCGGTCGCTACGGGCCTGGCACCCTCTACGGGCAGTGGCCCCATTCAAGATGGACTTGAACGCGCAGACGGCGCCCGGGATAATCGGGTCCTCCTGAACACCACATTTCCCTGCGGGCAGGGCCCGCGGGATTCGGTGCTGGGCTCTTCCCCTTTCGCTCGCAGCTACTAGGGGAATCCTTGTTAGTTTCTTTTCCTCCGCTTATTAATATGCTTAAATTCAGCGGGTGGTCCCACCTGATCTGAGGTCGTTAGACGAATGTCGCCGTCCTGCGGGGCTCGGAGTCCGCCACGCAGCTGCTCTAGCAAGAGAGCCGGAGGCGATTCCGAGCCAGCCGAGGACGGCTTCCAAGCCGTTCCGGCCGTATTTTCAGACGCCGCGTGACATGACGCGGCGTCGAGCCGTACTGGGCCTGGCACGAGGCCGAATACGGGAATGTCCTACGTGCGTCGGCGGTCAGGCCGATTCTTTTTATCGCCGTCAGGACATCGGCCCGTACCCGGTTTTCCCGTGTTTTAGCCGTTCGAAAATTCTTCTACACGCTCGTTTTGAACGTGCCGAGCTGCTTGGCGGCTAGGGCGCAACAAGCCACAGTGTTGACCAACTTTATTACCGCCATTATCGACCGCAGTCAGACGAGATTAAGGGCGTGCCAGCGTCTCTATTGAACTCTCTGACTCAGTTCCTTCTACATGTTTCCCCGTACACTCGCCGTCGTTGTGCCGCTTGGCTTTTGCCTTCCTGCGACCAACGGCCGTTCATTGGGGGTAAAAGGACGTCAAAGAACAGAGATTGGGCAGCCTCTTTCTAAACACGTCGCTCGGTCGTGGCGGTTTTCGTGTGGGCACCGTGGTGGTACACCCGTATTGCCGCTTGCGCCCGTGAGTATTTGAAGAGGCGCCCCGTTTGCTCCAGGCCGTCGTACGCTACCGCTGAGGCAGGCACGGCGACGCCGGAAACGGGGCGGGCCTCTCAGGTTCGCACGGCCAACACACGCTCAACGTGCGTTGGCCGAGCAAGGATTCACCGAACCGTAGTTCGTTTGCTACCGACCCTCAGACAGGCGTGGCCCTTGGATCAGGATCCCAGGGCCGCAATGTGCGTTCGAAGCGTCGATGTTCATGTGTCCTGCAGTTCACACTATAACGCGCAGTTTGCTGCGTTCTTCATCGACCCACGAGCCAAGTGATCCACCGTTCAGGGTAATCAGTTTTCTTGTTCTCTTTCTCTCTCTCGGCGCCTGTTACGGCGCGAGACAGATCCGAGAGTTTTGCGTGCTAGAAGCAGACGAGCTGCCGATTGCGTTCAAAGTTACGGAACGCCGGCCTGCCGCACCGGCCGCCGCAATAAAAGCGGCAGCTTGGCGACCGGGCCATTTTGGCGAACCGTAGTTCGGGTCCGTCCCACTCGGACCCAGAGCAGTTTTCTTGTTCTCTCTCTCTCTCTCTCTCTTTCTCTCTCTCTCTCGGCGCCTGTTACGGCGCGAGACAGATCCGAGAGTTTTGCGTGCTTAGAAGCAGACGAGCTGCCGATTGCGTTCAAAGTTACGGAACGCCGGCCTGCCGCACCGGCCGCCGCAATAAAAGCGGCAGCTTGGCGACCGGGCCATTTTGGCGAACCGTAGTTCGGGTCCGTCCCACTCGGACCCAGAGCAGTTTTCTTGTTCTCTCTCTCTCTCTCTCTCTTTCTCTCTCTCTCTCGGCGCCTGTTACGGCGCGAGACAGATCCGAGAGTTTTGCGTGCTTAGAAGCAGACGAGCTGCCGATTGCGTTCAAAGTTACGGAACGCCGGCCTGCCGCACCGGCCGCCGCAATAAAAGCGGCAGCTTGGCGACCGGGCCATTTTGGCGAACCGTAGTTTGGGTCCCACTCGGACCCAGAGCTGGCCGGGAAACGAAGATAGCGAACGAGGCGAGGAAGGCGTACGCCCGCTCCTCGACGCCCGCTTATTCTCTTCGTCTTCTCCGGCCGGCGTGTGCGTTCGATAGTCACGTATTTCGCCGACGCTGTTTAGCGGGCAAATACTTTAATGATCCTTCCGCAGGTTCACCTACGGAAACCTTGTTACGACTTTTACTTCCTCTAAATGATCAAGTTTGGTCATCTTTCCGGCAACATCGGCGGCCGGCAGTATAAGCCGATCGCCGCGCACCAGTCCGAAGACCTCACTAAATCATTCAATCGGTAGTAGCGACGGGCGGTGTGTACAAAGGGCAGGGACGTAATCAACGCGAGCTTATGACTCGCGCTTACTGGGAATTCCTCGTTCATGGGGAACAATTGCAAGCCCCAATCCCTAGCACGAAGGAGGTTCAACGGGTTACCCGGGCCTGTCGGCCAGGGAAGACACGCTGATTCCTTCAGTGTAGCGCGCGTGCGGCCCAGGACATCTAAGGGCATCACAGACCTGTTATTGCTCAGTCTCGTGCGGCTAGGAGCCGCCTGTCCCTCTAAGAAGAAATTGAATCGCCGGTAACACTATTGTGGGTACCGGAATCGCCTAGTTAGCAGGCTAGAGTCTCGTTCGTTATCGGAATTAACCAGACAAATCGCTCCACCAACTAAGAACGGCCATGCACCACCACCCACCGAATCAAGAAAGAGCTCTCAATCTGTCAATCCTTCCGGTGTCCGGGCCTGGTGAGGTTTCCCGTGTTGAGTCAAATTAAGCCGCAGGCTCCACTCCTGGTGGTGCCCTTCCGTCAATTCCTTTAAGTTTCAGCTTTGCAACCATACTTCCCCCGGAACCCAAAAGCTTTGGTTTCCCGGAAGCTGCCCGCCGAGTCATCGGAGGAACTTCGGCGGATCGCTGGCTGGCATCGTTTATGGTTAGAACTAGGGCGGTATCTGATCGCCTTCGAACCTCTAACTTTCGTTCTTGATTAACGAGAACATACTTGGCAAATGCTTTCGCTTAGGTTCGTCTTGCGACGATCCAAGAATTTCACCTCTAACGTCGCAATACGAATGCCCCCGCCTGTCCCTATTAATCATTACCTCGGGTTCCGAAAACCAACAAAATAGAACCGAGGTCCTATTCTATTATTCCATGCACACAGTATTCAGGCGGACACCAGCCTGCTTTAAGCACTCTAATTTGTTCAAAGTAAACGTGCCGGCCCACCTCGACACTCGGTGAAGAGCACCGTGGCGGGATTGGACCGGCGGCCGGTACTGTTCGGCCTGCTTCGGGCGTGAGCCCTTACGCAAGCCGAAAGCCCGGACCGCCACCGGCAGGACGTTCCACAGGACATGCCAGTTGACACCGACGGGCGGCGAACCGACAGCGTGGAACACAGGTCCAACTACGAGCTTTTTAACCGCAACAACTTTAATATACGCTATTGGAGCTGGAATTACCGCGGCTGCTGGCACCAGACTTGCCCTCCAATTGGTACTCGTTAAAGGATTTAAAGTGTACTCATTCCGATTACGGGGCCTCGGATGAGTCCCGTATCGTTATTTTTCGTCACTACCTCCCCGTGCCGGGAGTGGGTAATTTGCGCGCCTGCTGCCTTCCTTGGATGTGGTAGCCGTTTCTCAGGCTCCCTCTCCGGAATCGAACCCTGATTCCCCGTTACCCGTTACAACCATGGTAGGCGCAGAATCTACCATCGACAGTTGATAAGTCAGACATTTGAAAGATGCGTCGCCGGTACAAGGACCGTGCGATCAGCTGAAAGTTATTCAGAGTCACCAAGGTTAACGGGCCCGGCGGACCGGGCACCGATTGGTTTTGATCTAATAAAAGCGTCCCTTCCATCTCTGGTCGGGACTCTGTTTGCATGTATTAGCTCTAGAATTACCACAGTTATCCAAGTAATGGATTGTACGATCTAAGGAACCATAACTGATTTAATGAGCCTTTTGCGGTTTCACCTTAATTCGGCTCGTACTGAGACTTGCATGGCTTAATCTTTGAGACAAGCATATGACTACTGGCAGGATCAACCAGGGAGCAGCCGACTCGACGTCCGTAAACGGAGACAGCTGCCCAGGTCCCGCATAACGGGACCGTTTGTTTCTCCGACCTCTACGCTGGCGCCACCCGCCACGACCGTTTGGCGGGCGGATGGATCCTGCGGAAGCGGAAAAACTTTCGTTCAATTGCCCCCGCTCGCACGAAGTAGGCTGGCCCCAGCGCTTGGCAGGAGCCCTTGCCGACGAACGGCGAGCGAGAACCAAAATAGAAAACAACATAAGCGGGCTACAGGACCCTGTTGCCGCGCCTTCTGCCGGTTTTCATCACACACAACGACTTTT